>JAQGAH010000798.1:0-25208 GCA_034696885.1 Lepidocyrtus paradoxus | reverse complement strand
TTTTTTGTGAACGGCCCTTTTTCTTCCCATATCACGTGATGTAAGTAGGTAACAAGTTACGTGAGGAGCCACAGTATATAGTTTTAGAATTTATATCTCAAGTAGCAAAATCAGCTGACACATTAGAGATTTATTAATATCCGGAACAGGTTAATTACCTACTTGTAATTTATATGTATGCAATTTTGAACACATTTTATGAATTTAGAAGTAAAAACCTTTCTCAAAACAAAGAAAGGCGATGTCCTGGGAATAGTAATTCGGTTCATCCTTCTCAATCTGAGCGTTGCCCCACTCGTGGAAACTGTCACCCTCGGAATTTTTCTGAATATGTGGGGCAGCAGTCGGCTACAAACGATAAACTCCAATCTGATCTTCAAATTGTACACCTGTCTATTTGAAGAGAGCTTGGCTGGGGACCTTCTGGTAAGGTTCTTGATGTTCATGATCCTCTACCTTGTCTGCGTGGAATCTAGCCGTAGTCAACGGGCTTTAGTCGTCTATGTCTTGTCCGCAGAAACGATCAACTCCCACATTCTCAAGCTGATTCACCACACATCAGAGAAAACCTTCGGAAAGTCCGTAGCGTTGGAACGCTACAAGGTCCTGTATCAGATACACATGAGACTCTGGAAATTTGCGGAGCACTTGGTATATGTTGTCTTTCAAGTGGGGACAATCATCGCGGTGACATCCTTGTCTGCGGCTGTGGTTGGCTGGGGATTTCTAAATCCAGTAGCATATATCTGGACGGTGGTGGTGGCTATATTGACCTTGTTCATTATAGGGACGAGCGTCCCGTTGGCTATCCATCCGTTGGACTACAGCCAAGGGCTGATCCATGAATGGAAGAAAGAGATCACCGGATTTGAGAAAGGGAGTAAGGCACTTAATAAGCGGATGCTAGCTACCTTAAGGCCAATTGGATTTCCGGTGTACATGAAGGGGATCGTGGACAATGATTTCAAAATGGACTTTTTGCAAAGGATTGTGGTGCACACCCAAGACACGATATTGATGATCATGAGTGATTACGCATAATACAATGAATGAGGTGGCTGGAAACATGCCTGCAATATTTTCAATGCGCAGTTATCAATATAATTAATTTCAGGTTATATTTTCATGATTTTCTATCATTATTCTAATACATGCACATATATATAACCCATTCATTTGATTTTACCCCTTTGTAAAATAATTAGCAGAAATGCACTGAATGTAATACATATAAATAAATAATAACTGGGATAGATATTAATGATAAATTATATTACATGATTTACGACTAAATACTATTGAAAGTTATAATTTAAGAGTTTAAATAAAATATTACCAATTTGGCTTGAAAGTTTGAAGTGAATAAGATGGAAGAATAGAAGTACACCACCTAAATAATCTTTTCCCTGTTGTGTTTCTCAATCGTTTTACGTGTTTGTAGCAGGTTTAATGCTTATGCTGAAATGAATATAATAAATAACTTGTTCGCAGATGTATTTTACAAGCATGTAATTTAATTTTATTACTCTTCCCTGGAATAGTTTCATGTCGCTGCCTGCATTACATGAAACTAAAAGCAAAGCTACCAAAAGGAAGCAGTCGATCTGATGAACTGCTTTTTGACCAGGGGTACATATACCCATTTTGCAATAAGATTTTTCACAGGCTAACTGATGTTTACGTACGTTTATGTAGTACGAAAATGTAGGCATCATAAAAAACATGACGCGTCATAGAGAAATAGTATATAAAACAATAATTGAAATAGGAGCATTATGAGTTGAGGCCAGGTTAGTATTGAAAATTATGCAACCTCGTTTGTATAATAGCACTGTTTAAGCATAAAACTATCAGTCTTTCAATAGTAAAAAAATGATATCGACAGAGAGAAATGCAACAAATCTCAAAACTGCAGACGCTATCGTGTCCACAGATGGGCATACTGCCCAAACGATCTTAGTAACTTGCGTTTCAACTTTTAAGGTACCTTAGAAATTGTGAAACATCTCATAATAATGTTGATGGAGCCCGAGCGGAGTTTTTTAAGAAAAATTTACAAGAACTTTAGATAATATGTCGGAGGAGTGACTAATAATTTTTCAAGGAACTATATTAGGTACTTGTGGAAATTTTTCGGGAATGAATTATTTAGTTGAACTCCTGGTACTTGTTGGATTGAGGTCATTCCTTCAGTATGTGGTTTTCAAAATTGATGTTTTGACACAAATACAAAGTTGATCGTAAAATGCCACTCACTTTTTAGAACATGTAATCTTGTACTTGTGTACTTTTTTACCCGTATACTTGTTTACATTTTAATAAGTGAGTACACCTATTATATATGATTAGTTTTCATGCCCATGCAGAAAGTTAAACAATATATTTTTATAATTATCGTGGAACTGTAAATATTGTGTTGTTGTTAATTTAGTACCTGAAACAAAAATATTTTGTTTGAGAAATCAAAATTATATTGTAAGGAAAATTCTGTTGCCTCATGATGGGCGCAGATTGAAATCTGTTGGGTTGGGCTCTTTGCCGCAATGCTGACTCAACAGGTATCAAGATGAGACATGAGAGGGGCGCGGATGATGGAATTGGAATTTTAGGGGATGGGTTATCTCACTTATCTCAAAGCAAAAACATACAGGATGATAAAGATAAGTTCAATGACCGTCACTAAAATCCATTTCGACGGAATGAACTTTGTTGAGAAGTTGACGTCAATCTTGTTTCAAAATTTTACAATGCTAAGACTAATCGACATCCTCTTGCTGTCCAAGTCATATTAGCTGTTTCGATTTTGGTCACCTATTTAATGGTTGTTACATTTGCATGATATGTTTGGTCTCATCTATAGATATAAAATGCCGTTGTAGACAGTGAGCTTTCTTTTTGCTAGTAATATCGTCTCCCAAATATGGCGAAACTTTCTCTAAGTATAATATCATATCTGCAAGTGATAGCAAGATTGCTCTTGGTGAGCAGCATACAAGCGCAAGATACGCAGCAACATTTAAATTTATTATTGTCTTCGGAAAAATCAAATAATACTAAAAATATTTAAAATTTTCTTGCAACTGACAGAGCTGTCCAGGCAGATTCCGCTATAGCTTCGCTATCGTTGTTTGTTAGATTATAAATTTATGTTAATTTGTTCAGTGTCAGAGATTTTCTAATACCGAAGTTGCATAATTTATTTACATACACAAGTAGGTATGGTAAATGACATTAGATTTATGTACGTAAATGAAGAGCCAACCCGTTGTCTCTTGGTTTTTACACCAAATCGAGTACACTCTTTTCAATGGTGAAGTCAGTTATTTGTGCAGGGCTTCGATTTGGAGCCAACGGGGGTCAATTTACATCGGCCTTCTTTATGTTTACCTTCTCTGAAATACGTTCACACGTTAAAACATAGGCGAATTTGCCTATGATATAGCTGAATATGCCTGGATAGCTCTAGATGATGAAGGTAAGATGATGCGGTGTGCATAGTAGCTTTTGGAAAATCTGTGAGAAAGGAAACTGTGCCAGGATGTCGGCGCAACATGTTGAATAATTGCAAATAAAAATACGGGCATTTGCAACGGAATAGAAAGGTGAAAATTATGAGGCGGGACAAACACGATAAGAATATTGCAAGGGACGAATATTCATGAAACATCATACACATCTATTTCTTAAATACTGTCGATTAATAAGGTCGTGACGATTATCTAGTTTAAACAGGAGGAATATGTAGCATATTTGAGTCAGTAAATATCGTCATTCGTCAATCAGGTCAGTATAGGATGTGAAATTATGCATCATAAAAGTCTACATTGTCCGGATTCCCCTCATCACTCCCATGGCTTTCAGTATTTGGATACGTATCCAGCTCAAAATGGGAGTAGCTTTGTGGATGATGATTTGAATTGTGTACGTAACCATTATTGGGTTGATTATCATTGCTTATTCCGGATTGATAGTGATGTGGAGGATCTTCATGATGATTATGATCGTTATCATGACGGGAATGTGGATGCTGACGGTTGTCATCATAATGATCATGGCGTTGACCATCCCGCTCATTGCTTCCCGGATGATAACCAGATCCTATAAATTCATCTTGGAAGGCACTATATGGACTTCCCAATCTCTGTTGCGGTCCCTGTCCTCTTCCAGAGCCAGAAGATGGATTCAGCGCGGGATCATAATCCAACTCATCATAAGCTACTTCGATCTCCGAGGATGCGGGTGGGCTTGAAGAAGCATTCCTTGGGAAGGCTGGGTGTAGCAAAGAATCATCAATAAGATCGAGACCTTCATCATCATGCTCATGATCATGATCATGCTCTGGTGACCAAGATAGATGACCACCCCCTCCCCCACCAGGATGACATTCATACATTATATTGATCTTCTTAGCATCCCACTTGCTCATCTTTTGTCCGACTCCGATTTTGGCCCCGTTTTTCTGCCAAAATATTATCAAGAAATAAGAAGAAACTGCGAAAGGAAATTCTATAAAATAAAAAAAGACATATTTTGCCTTTACCAGAGGACGGATTGTATCCATATTATTCACAGAGAAAGCTTTCTTCTCGTAATGCATTATGGATGAATAATCATAAGGGCCCACAGAGATTTCATTAGAACGCCTTTGAAAGTTGGACTCCCTGCCCGGACGAATGTTTCCCCACATGATCATCACGTAATTGTCTCGATCCTGTCGTACATGCTCATGTCGGAATCCTAACGCATGAAACATTTCATGCATCGCCGTTCTATGTAAAGAAATAAATGATAAAATCCTGACGATCTAATTTCAGAAGAAAAATGGCAACTTCCACAAACCTGTGCGTTATACAGCCTGGAGGTAATCCGATTTCCTAAGATCAGTCGATTTTATCCAAAAAGAAAGAAATTAATTAAATATATTTGTACATTCGCTATAATTTTGCTCTACATTAATCTCCATGTGCAATCTGAACTGACTTGCTTTCCCCGTCCAATCCGACCGATATAAGACCAACAACCTCTTTTGGTTCGTCTTGTGATATAAACATAATCCTTTCCTTGGAGCGAATGTTCATCCTCGTAGTACTCAAATTCAACGCAGGTCTTCTCCTGGATTTCGTTTAGGCCTCCAACTATTGTTGAGTGCTCCTTATGACCTAGCTTATACAGAAGATAATGAGATAAAAAAGGAAGAAAAATGTTAAAAAGGTGTACATTTTTTTAAAACAAACTATTGATAAGTTATAATATCAAGCAAGGACTTTACTGTATGTAGGATCCATTACTACTGGTACGTAGGTTTTATGTCCTCGTTTGTACCAAGTGTATTTCGGATTAATTCGGCCTGTAGCCATAATAATGTCTCCCGGGCCATGGCCAACTTGATTACAGTGAGGACCTTCACTTAATACTGTAAAAAATTAATTAAAATTAAAAATACTCCTGAATAAGAAACCGCTACAGAAGCAAGCACAAGTCCCAAATGAAATTATATAACTACAAATGTTTCCAGAAGTTAAAATTGAAAGATTTAAATTTGCAATTGTCATTTTCCTAAAGTTAGTCAACAAACTAACCTGATATCACAAGACACAAAAGAAATCCCACAACACTACAGAAGCAACTTGATATATTCCTCCTTCTTTGTTGACTCTGAGACTTCTCTTGTTGCTGTTGAAAGGGTGACGGTGCGAGACGAATCATTTGTCTTCCTTAAAAAAATCTTCCTCACACTATTCTATTTTGATTACTATTACTAGTAATCCTGCTAACGGCTATTTCTAAGATGCTTGCCAGTGTAGAAGCCAGATAAGATGTTACCTCATCATCACAAGCAGCCACAGCCATTCGTTATGTATGGTTGGCTGTGATGCTCTTCTTACTCTGTTTCTTTCAGCAAAAGAAAAGGGACAATAAAAGATAACTAATGCGGCGATAACTACAATGCATCTGCCTACACACATTTACTCACTCACAGTCAGAACAAAAGACCCTTTCAGCATTCTGTCCCCACTTACCCACATAGTGTCAGCTTGCACTTTTCCATAAAATAAATTATGCAACAAGTTACATATCACTCGGCTCACTGACTCATGATAAGAGCTAGATGAAGAAACTGAATCAAGTCCCAATCCATTCCTTCGCCAACCTCATTATCATCATTCCTCGCAAAATTTAAGTTTTTTTTTTTTGGTTTTTGATTTTTGCCAAGGTAAGAAATAAAGGGTTTGCGTCGTCTCCAGTGATGCATACAAGACGACCCCTTTTTTTTAAAAAAAAAATCACCGTCCTTTTTCTCAGACTTGTTTCTTGCTTGATGAGCTTTGCATTGGTTAAGATTATTAAGTCTTTGGAGCTCTTGCCGATGGTGACACTTTCGATTTCGACTGGGTCGCTGTTGATGTCGCCAGTCCAAGTAAAGCTCGCCTTGGTTTTATCGTCTTTACTGTGATGACGACGGTGTGGCGGTGGCACGCTATTCAGCATAGCCACAATCAGCGATTGAGTTGCATAAGTTGATGTGGAAAAAGATGTATGGGAAGAATGCTGATTAGAAATCACACAAAAAGATGACAAACACGCCAAACTTGGAAACGGGACTGGTTCTTATATTTGGCTTCGTAATAATCAGCATGACTTCACCTGAGCCCATTTTTCTCCTTTTTATTTTATTCTTCTCACTTGAACAAGCACAGTGCAAAGAAGGGACATTTTACTTCTAAAGGAGGGATTTTTTTTTGTTATTTTCAGAAACTTTTTTGTAAAAAATCTATGTACAGCAGGTATTGAAGAAGAGAGATTTCTTAGATGTTGACGCGAGCACGACGGAAGTCAAACTGAACCCCTGACAATTCAGTCTGATAAAATGGAAAGTTTAAATGGCCTGCTTTTTTTTGAAAACTTAAAACGATGATATGTATAATGCTTGAACAAAAACTACAACAATACTGATCATGCCGTCTCTACCATTACATTACACAATGAATGATTTTGGTATGTTATCTTGTGTACATTCGGCTGTGAATTGGATATACCTAAACCATAACATCGTAAGTTGATTAATTGCAAATGTAAGACTTCCATAAAGCCCAGTATTCAAATGTTGGAATCAAGCACTAATTGTAGGTATTTATGTTTCATGGGGATCAGGGAGAGCGAGCAAGTTCGCATTGAAATTTAATGGCTGACAGATTTCTGAGCGAAAACTCGTGAGACGACAGTTCTCATCAATCAGGTCTAAATACTCCGGTAACCCTTTTGAATGTATCAAGCCTTGTAGCCAAGTTTATTCATGCAATTACTGATATTTACTGAGTAGAGTAGTAAGTAGGTGCTCCAAATTTGGGTAGGACACATTTCATGATCACATTCATAGTTACAATGGATTTGTAATTCTGTGGATTTAATTACAACGTCCGGGACAAAATACGTGTACATGGGAGGTTGCTTCGCTTGACAATTACGTGAAAAAAAAATTCATATTAAATACATTCATATATTTGTGTACATATAGCTTCTTTACTTGAAACTTAAGCTAACCTGGTGACAGTGTATTTAATAGTTAGTCTTTAATTTTAGAATCGAATATTTAATGAACTAAGCATTCACAGCTATAGAAACTTGCGACCAGCTACAGTAGGAGAAAATCCCTAGACCAAAAGACATAGCGCACATAACCTGGACAACCGTTTAATTAAAATTACTTTTATACACGTTATTTAATTATGAGTTCAGGATTTTTTTTTAATTTGATGGATTAAGAGAAAATTTATACGAATTGACAAGCTAGTCAATTTAATTTTCAGATGGCTTAACTATGATTTTTTTTGTCTTGATAACTTCAACCTTGGTTCTACTCTGTGGAAATACTTGGAATGCATCTTTACTCCATCTGAACCCAAGCATTAGCAATCCAACCAAATTTAAGCATACAAGAAAAACCAAATACATCCAACAGAACATGCCCGCCGGTGAGTTATTAAGTCCAAATGTGATTGGAGGTTGCAACCGTGGAGTTTCCTGTAATTGAAGCTTGCTGGTCAGGTTTCGCTGAACTGTCAGAATTGCCAATTTAGTTATCCTAAAAAACCACCCATTCTCGATGAGTTTATTATTAAAATACTCGAGCCTCGAAGAGAGATACGACCAGGCTCGAAAGGTATGGGGTAAAGTGATCGGAAACACATCCAATCCACTCGTTGCCTTGCAAAAGTACCTTCCTTGTATTTCTAGTCCATGCTTTAACAAGGGGAGAATCTCCTTCAACTCTTCGCCATACACAACTAGCCTTTTCTTCGAAACGTGTCCAATGATTTCTAAATAGTTTAGGTCGACTGCTGTTGCTTTGAGGGTTTTGTTGCTGGTGGCCCCATTGTAAAAGAGCTCTGATACATCAGAGCTCTTTATCAACCCCTTTACTCCTTCCTGAACCTTTTTCGGAAGAAAATTTAGGACCAAGGTAGGATCCGCCAATTCCAGCCACACCCTGTACCCTTGCTTGAAGGCCACAGACGTGGAAGGGAAGTCAGTTATTTTGATTGCATCTGATGAGATGTGTGCCGAGTAAATGTTGTAAATGAACAAAATCCAAAGAAAATATAAGCCCAGCACACGCTTCGGATGAGAGAACCAACAGTCCACCCCGAACAACGGCCAGATTAGGTCAATCCCTTTAATAACACTGTTGTAAATAAAGACGTATGTCAATATTAAGGTTGCTAAGCAAATCAGACACCTTTTAAATTCGAGCTTTACGAATTCAAAGAGAGGCTCGAAACTGACAGAGAGTAAATCTTGTGAATCAGAGCATATGACGGCTTCTAGAGGGGATTCCTTATAATATTTGATTGCTCCTCTGGCAATGGCATATTGATTCCCAAAGGTTTTGAGAACGCCTTCGTAAAGTCGGAGTTTGAGGAACCATCGACGCATCGGGTTCTCTGTAGCCATGCGATCATTTCCCATTACAATCGTTATGTTGAGCAGAGCCTGAGCCGAGCCGAATTCGAAGAATTCAATGGGAGTACATGACAGCATGATCTTGTAAAATGTGTGCCTATCGTAATTTTTCTGATTGTAGGACAGACGCAGACATTCATTTGCATTCATTAAGGTGATGCGAAGTGCCATTGTCACAATGAGCGTATGCCCATAGCCACTTCTTTTGTTGAGAGGGATTTCCAACTTTTTTAAAGCATCGTAGGAGATACGGAATGGCCGTACTAACTCTGAAGAGTGAAGGGAGTCGGGCAATGGACAAAAGTAGCAGAAGAGAGAAATTTTATTCGGCTCTGTCAAAGAAATTAACCCAACGTCGGCGTGAAATGGAGTTACATCATTGAACTCTTCTGTGAACATCCTCCGGTTTTGAAATCCTTCCAATATTTCATCATCTTGATTTTGACCATTTGTTACAACCAGAAATAGGGCGTATTCTGATGTGCCAAATCCAGAGTATGATATTGACTCCACGGCCATACGGAAGGAGACTGGGAATATGAAAAATATGATACAGGATGAATCTCTGAATTTTGAAACAAAGCGGAAGTATCCTGTGGACAACGTTGGAGGTTCATATGGATCTTGAATGTCATCGATGTCAATAAATAAGGGGAAAACTCTAGAGTTGTGAGTGAGGAGTGCAGATGAAGTAACTTTCAGATCGGTGGAGATTTCTTTGCTTGTTTGGTTTGAGGTGATGATATTAACGAAGCAGTCGGTGAATTTGTCGAAAGTAAGTGAAACTTCAGGTTGGGTGACTGTTGTTGCATTTACAACCGTAAAAAGCGGGAGCATTACGATTGTGACTAGAAGATGAGCCATCGTAATTGTAGTAGATAATGAAGATTAGTGGCCTGAGGATACAGTGTAAGTTCCTATAACTGTTTTCTGTTTTCAGAGAGAAAAAATTGCTTCTCGAAAATGATAAAAACGTACTTACCTTCTGTCGTCTTATATGGATCCACTAAATATCATGGGTTGATGAATATCTAGGTTAAGAATGAAAGTTAATGCTGGAGTGTTTTAATTGTATGGTATGAGGCGAAACCGATTACGGTTATTGTGAATTTTGCTGGTTTTCACAGATTTATGTTCCCGGCTATTGTCTTTGACCTGTTGTTGGTTTAAATTAACAAAATTGAAAATTCATAAAAGTCCAGATACGTACTTATTAGTAATGTATATAAGATAAATCATTTGGTGGCTACATCCTCAACCAGCAATTGTAATCAAGAGACTTTTAAGGAATGAAAGCCAAGTAAGTGAAACAAAGTAAGTTCCAGACAAAGGAAAGTGTTAGATAAGAAGCCACACTCCATACTTTTACAAATCCATTAGCATTAATGTCTAGATAAAGTTGTCCTTCCTAGATAAAAATATCTTTTACACGGGCAACCACACCTTGGCCTTGGATTCTTGGCGTCTTTAAAGCCAGAAACACTACACATGTCGGAAAAACCGAAATAAGGTTTGACGTAGCATGTATTTCGAATTTTAAATGTAATTTAAAAAAGTAGTACCTGGTGATGAGAAAGGATGAGGTAGCCAACAGGCGCGTCTGCCAAATTATCATGAAAGAAAATTTACAGGTCGAGGTGAAAAACAAATTACGTAAATTTTGGTATCGTAAAATAGGAACAATGTGACCATATATTTTATCAAATGCAAAAGATAGGCACTTCTGTGCAATATAGACTTAATTATTAACTTGCGACCGTTAGACGAAACGCAAGTTACTAAGATAGTCTGGTCAGTCTGTCTGTCTGTAGGCACGATAGCGTTTATAGTTTTGAGATTTTTTGCATTTTTTGTCTGTAGTTACGATTTTTTCATGGATCGTAGAATCGAATTCGTCAACCAGCAAAATCGGCTGACACCAAGATCAGAAAAACGCCAAAAATTTGAATAATTAACTGAATTTTTTAGATGAAATATTGACCTCTAATATATAAATATATATTGACCTCTTGTCTTTTGGTCTAGGAAGTCGGGTTTTTCTATACTGTATCTGGTCGCAAGTTTGTATAGGTGGATGACTAGTTTCGTCTTATTGTAAAACAAACCTGTTGTTTTCTAAATCCTACTCTCTGAGGTTTTTATGTCCCTAGCAATAATCAAAATAAGCGTAGTCATATGAATACTAAATATTACAATGGGAAATTTAAAACTGAAACAGTAGCTAAAATAATACATTTTATAGTACCAGTTTTTATAGTACTGACAATTTAAGCGAGTAGCATCCAATGTAGCATTTTTAGACTTTTCCTTTTTAGCTAACTACACCCAGAATGAAAGGAGCTAATATCAGCTAAAGTACTAAAGTATATCCATGTATTACTTTACTGTAATAACAAAAGTCGCCAAAAAAAGTGGTGTTTTACTTAAACTGTTGGATACTGAGCTATTAAGCATTATTAAGCAACAATGAAATTTCAATGTTTAGTCGTAGTCGTATTATTTGTAAAACTCTAAAATTAAATTTTATTGATTACATAAATAAGATATTTGAGATTACAGTCACTAAAATAACTCAAGTTACTCAAGTTTTATACTTAATTAAAAAGAAGCCCGCATTTTTTGTTGCAATGATTCTGATCAAAGTTCTCAATTTTCAACCCCAACGACAATTCCAACCATAGCACGGTTGACGCCAGCTGCCTGATCGGTATCCCCCCCATCCACCGCCTGGTCGATAGCCCCAACCCCGACTTACAACACTTGTTCTGGGTTTATTAATTCCTCGAAGATTATTTGCGTAGGCGGAAGAAGCAGCTAATCCAGCCTGTGGTAAGGGCGTGACTGTCAAAATTATTTAAAGAAATTTCTTTCAATAACTTAGAATCGAGTATTTTATTAATGACTAATTTAATGTCGTTTTGTACAGAATAAAACTTACCAAGTACAAACTGCACAATCATTAAAAATAATAGGAAAGTTAGGCAACTCTTACGCAGCAGGACACGGATCGGGGCCATTTTAGTTCAAAATATATAATATTCTTGGCAGATCTTGGGTTTTGAGATGCCTAAAGAAATTGATTTTGGAACTATTTGTTTGAAATCAATCAACTTTAAAGTACTTGTGTGGCTTTTGTCACACCAAATGGTCTTATGATGCTGAGAATATGTGCTGTAATTTGAATCCTCTAGATTTTTGGCACAATCTAGATTATAATTCTGGATTTTTTTGAATCTCCAACTTTTCCGGAGACATCAAACTTGCCATTCCTGCTCTTCATTGAGTACGTTAAAATGCTTATGCTGCACGCATGAGGTAAATACTATCTGTTTTGCTGCCTGCCAGATACTGGATGCTACTCTACTACGAAGTTAGAGCAAAAATATTTAACATAAGTAATGTGTTCGTATAACTTTTATTGTGACTCCAGTTAGTAAGCTGGAAACTAACTAGATGTTTCAAGGTCATCAATAATGATGTACCATCAGAATCAGACTCCAAATTGTTACAAATCCATAAAAGAAGAATCCAGAAATGGGTCTAGCTCCTAATCTCTTATACAACGAAATCAGTTAAATGAATACGTGAATATAAATAAATTAGCAATATAGCTTTGCAACTGTTAGTAACTCTATTTACTTAAACTACATGGCTGCACATTTGCACTAGGTTATTAATTGAAAAATATTAATAGAACAATCGTGGAAACGAACGCGTTCGTTTCCACGATTGTTCTATTGCAAAATTGCTGGATCATTGAAACTAATACGAACTGTGTGTGTATTAATTATGTGTTTATGTAAACTATGTAGTTTTATAGAAAATTTGCCACGTTTTAATTATTGGAGTTTGTCATTTGTTATGAAAAACAAAATATTGCAATTGCATATTTCTTAGAAGATTTTAAAGTTGTATCAAAATTGGTCTCCTCTGCATCACTAAAATTTCAAAATGATTAAATCCAGCTGAAAACCTTAACTGAATTCCATTAACCATGCCATTGTCTGTGAGGTTGATGTCAAGCAATTTGAGGTATGGTTATTTCATGAATGAAAATGAATAAAGCCATGAAGCATCTAAAGGAGGTCCAATCCATACTATCAGTAGCAACTCAATAAGCTGAACAAAGGAAAATTATTGCAAGCAAGTAGAGTATTCACTGCAAGCAGAGCAGAAGCAAAAGCAGACTGATAAAGTGATCAACTGGATGAATGCTACTCTTGCTGATGACTTGGCTTTTGTGCACTTGTACAAGTAGAGCTTATTGAGCTTGCTCATATGCCAACGACCATACCACGTTGAACACACCGGTTCTCGTCCGATCACCAAAGTTAAGCAATGTCGGGCCCGGTTAGTACTTGGATGGGAGACCGCTTGGGAATACCGGCTGCTGTTAGTTTAGTTTTCTTGCAAATTTTGCTAACAATAAAAAGAAAAAGTAATTATTTTATTCATGGCTGTAATTTTACTTCTGATACCATCCATTAATCGGTTCTTTAATGTCAATGTGACTTTACGTATAGTTCTAATACTTTAAGTAAGGATAAATTGGAGAAATAAATTCCTCGTACATTTTTTAATTGCTCGCTTC
Organism: Lepidocyrtus paradoxus; assembly: GCA_034696885.1. Taxonomy (NCBI): domain Eukaryota; kingdom Metazoa; phylum Arthropoda; class Collembola; order Entomobryomorpha; family Entomobryidae; genus Lepidocyrtus; species Lepidocyrtus paradoxus. The sequence goes on along the minus strand of JAQGAH010000798.1, from coordinate 11,656 downwards.
CATTATTCCATTCTTACAACTCCGGCCAATTGTCCGGGTGCTGTCATTTAGATAGACGGCCTTTGTTCAGATTATGCATGGATGCCTGGAGTATTGTAGACTATCAAATTTATGAATGTTTCAAGTATAGCAGAACGCTAAACATCGATGTGTAGTATGTAAAAAAGTTATGACAACATCAACTACACTAGTTTTTTTGTATTTTACTAGTAGTATATTTTTGAACTGTAATACAAATTTGTACTAATAAATCTCTAAATTCAAAGAAATCAATTTCCTCAAAATTTCCATCGTAAGCTTACGGAACTAAAAATATATTGCATTCCATTGCTAAACAACATTTTTAAAGCATGAGACAACAAACGGTAAAAATCATTTTTAAATTAAATTAAACCTGTAATGAAATGTTTCTGAACGTTAAATTTTCATGAATGAAGCATTATAGCAAATTTGGTCTGCTGGTCTATCCAACCCATCCCCAAGGACAATTCCAACCCCCTCCAAAACATGGTCCACGACTCCGGCTCCCATAAGCTCCATAACCTCTAGTGGCTGCATAATATCCGCTACTACCCAAATGATAATATGGGGAATCTACACTTGTTGGAGGCCTGTTTATTCCCAGTACATTATTTGCGTATTGGGCAGAAGCTGCCAGGCCTAACTGAGGTTGAGGTCGGGCTAAATAAAATCAATAGAGTTTAAAGTAGCGTATGCTAAACACGAAATTAACTTTACCACAATTTTAATAACTATGATTTTTATTTGCTACTCACCAATTGCAATCTGTACACTCATGGATAGAACTAAGAGAGCTAGGAAGTTAGCGATAGTTAACAGAAATGGATGCATTTTTCTGTAAATTAAATCAAGTTGCTACCCTGTTATTATTACCCTGATTACAATCTATATTAACAATAGCAATCCAGTTGTCTAAGCTTTTGGTGAGAAATTCCCCGATTTTTTGCGTAGAGCTCTGCGTAAAAATTCCCTGTCTTTTATACTTTTCTTAAGTAATTAAATGATTTTGGATAATATAATTTTCCAATTCATAAGCGGCTATTGCACAGTCAAATGAACATCACATCTGTCTTCATTCTATGAAACCATTCATTTTGCAAAAATAATGGCGATGACACATCACCAGAATCAGACATGACAGAGTAGAATATAAAGCTTTTTCTCAGATGCGTAAAATAACCGTAATGTACTATAAAATTTTAAGCTGAACCAGTATAAACTCCTCGTTTGAAAACAAAATGCACTTCATGGAAGCTATTTTACTGCATAATCATGACTAGAGTTTTTGCCGTTGGTAATTAGTAATTACTAATAGAAGCAGACATGCTAACATAACTTAAAGAACTACCAATAAGCTACTTTTCACCAAAGAGCTCAATTAGAATTGATTATGAATTCATGTATGTACATAAATGGATGGTCTTAACTGTAGCAATCATACTATTGCGTTTCAAAAAAATCGGCGTCCAAAACTCCAGAGTAATTAACTACATTATAAAACCGGTACTAAAGTGCTGCCCGTAAATGCGCAGTGGATATTAAAACGGAATTGAGCCACGATAGAAATGGAAAATTACTGGACAACTGCGAACTAATATGTGCCTGGCCTCATTCAGAAATCGTGCTCATTAATTAGGTATGCAATTTTTTAATCGATTCTCGATACGTGAGTCCAAGTTTTATTAAATTATAATTTATAAATACGAAAAAAAACATTGTACAAGCATCAACTTCACATAACAAAGCGTTCTTCTCATGCCGCAGTAAATATCAAGTTAAGAGTTACAGTAATTATATTAAACCATTGAAGCATCACTTTGCCCCAATATTTCACTTCTAAAATATTTTTCTGCAACTGACCAGAATCTAGCCACCATAAGGGACACTGACAATTTCCCAATTTCTATCACATTGTATATTTTAAAGTAGATGGAATATAACTAGAACACAGTGGAATACTCATGGAATAGTAAATTGTAATTTGAGTATATATATTTCTATCCAAATCTTCCCCAAGGACATCTCCAACGATTTCCATAGCAGGGTCTATAACGAGTATAACGACGTCTGAACCCTCCGATTGAGGAAGGTCTTCGATTATGCGAATAGTAATGTGGAGAGTCTACACTTGTCGCAGGTTTATTAATTCCTCGAAGGTTATTTGCATATTGAGCAGCTGCAACTAAATCTGGTCCAGGATTTGCTGTACAATTTCATAATAAATTGATTTCAAATATTATACAACTTTTTTATACTATGATGAGATTTAAATTTATTATTTTTTTTTACAATTACCAGATATAATTTGGAGTATCAGGGATAGGATCAAGAGAGCTAGAATTCCAGCATTGAATATTGGTCGGAAGGAATGCATTTTAATATCCTAAATAAATAAATTTATTGTAGTTTCACAAATAAACTCACACCAAATGGATTAAGTATTTTGCAAATTGAATGTGCAGAAGCTAGAGAATTACTTAAAGCTACCAGAAAACCTCTCTTGTTTTTATACTTTGAAATGGGTGATGAAGACGGGTGAGTTTGTGAAATTTCTAAGAACAAATTACTCTCAATTTAACTCGTGAGTAACTATTTTAGAAAATATATGACGTATTCGCACAGTATATCTATTTACTTATACAATTATGTCATTACAAACTATAATTTTTTTAAACATTGGACCACGACATTCTACTTACATAAGCTCAAAGGGAAAAGCTCCATTAAACGTTCAAAGGAGAAAGCTTTAAGTGAGACTTGTTGTAAAAAGTATTTACTAATGACATAAGTTTAAGTTAACGGAAGTGCATTCAATAGCCATTTTTGAAACACTTGAACTTACTTCAAAATAAATTATCGTAGGGCATGTCCCGTCACAACCAAATGGGAAGAGAAATCCCGGCATACATTAATAAATTACCAATATCGACTTCTCGTGTATTCTGACTTCATTTGCGTAGGGGATTCAACAAAAAGGTGCCAAACTATATTGATCTACCTCTATATTACACAGGACGATAAGTAAAACGTAAAAATACAAAACTAAAGGCCATATTACTAATACATAATACGATGATAGCTTATTTTGAAGCACATTTTGATTATAGAAAGTTTATAGCTTTGTCTATGAGTCATTGCCAACAAGTCTAACACATATTACATATGAGTATTACAAAAAAAGTCATCAAGTAAGAATAAATGCCTTCAAAAAAGGATATTTGTGATTAGACAAATTCACAAATTTTCTTTGCATAATACACAATATATTTTGTCTTGTGTAGTCATGCACGAAGACCGAAGCTGAACGTACAGCTTCAAGGACCGATGCGTAATTTTAAAATGAAAGCCCAAATCCTAAAATGGTACTCAAATCCTTTGCAAACTTCATAGTTAGCACTTTTCTATATTTAGAAGTTTAAAACAAGTAGAAAGAAATGTTAAAAGTGCATATCTAATAAAATGATGTTTCTGAAGCTGACTTGTGAAGTTGATTGAATGAATCTACTCCGATGAGACCTCCACTTTATATTATTTACAAATTAGCTATTGTTCGCATCCAACAAGACTTATCATGCACTTAATTATCGTTATCATCAGTCGCGGATTAGTTGGGGTTCCTAATCAGCTAAAAAATGATACATACTCTGTATTTACGAGTCACGACAGAAGTGGATTATTGGGGCATGAATGGAAAGGTGTAATCACGTTCGATAACTGTGTACGCGATAAGCACATGCGTACTTCGACAATGAAGGAATGAAATTAGATAATTCAATCAGGAATAGCATTTTTAAATCAATCAGTTTATGAATGACACTAAATAATCTTTCTTTCTTTATACACCCATGCATTTTTGAGTGCATTTATTATATGACGTAATTCATTTTAAAACTGCATTTTAAGCAAATTTTTTGACATGACTTATATTGAGGTGTCCTATGACAACTCGGGATGTCCATTGACAAAGCAACAGACGTATGTAAAGCATCAATTCCATTTCAGATATAAAAATTCAACTACTTAAATACATTTCAAGAATAAAACAAAGATTGCATTTAAAATATACGTCGATTTCATAAACCTGGTTGTGAAAAATTTCCGAAGATCACAGAAACTTGCTCTCGTCTTCTAATCGACCTTCAAACAGTGTATCATTGTCTCATATTTCATTACGGAACTGAAAACTACCTTTTATGCATATCGTCTCATTTTTAGGATTATCATTAGCAATAAATCTTGAGTGTTGAATAATACCCTAGTTAGATAATGATTCGTTAGCCCTTGGTCTACCACACCCCTATTCCAAATTGCATATGCGAATGGGTGCAGACTTGCCAGGATCCTTTTATTCAGGGCCTTCCACTCCCGACGACTTTGGTCAAATCCACCATTATTGCATTTCCATTCCACAATCATATTCCTACTCAGGTCAAACGTGTACACGTATAAATTAAACCCAATAGGTATCATAGGTCCAATTACTACCGACACTATAACAGCAATTGATGAAGCCAAGGGTGGAAGAAATTTCCAACCAATTAAAGCAGCCGTGTAGCAAACGACGGTGATGGCGGTTCCAAATTGATAGGTCTGGAGGAGCATATTTAGTTGATGCATCAATATACATAACAGAGATATCATAATTGATCAGCTAAAAAGAAAGGTGATTAGTAAGTAAAAATCAAACATTTTCACTTGACAAGTTTTAGAACGTTGCATAAATTTTGAAAAACTAATATTGACTTATAATCAATTTTATGCATCGTAACGCCAAATTAATTTTGGTGGGGGTGAAAAGTATGATTTAAATGTTAGATGATTTTTTTCTGAAATAATTCATATAATTAATTTTGGAGGGGGATAGGGGAAAGAAAGAAGAAAGAAATGTATAAAAGTAAACTCTGTGATTACGATTTATGAAAAATGTGGATTATTGTGCGCATGTGAATGAAGAGGTGTAACCTTGGATGGCTACCATAAGCAAATGCGTACTTCTTTTCAATAAGGAATGAATGAAATTAGATAAATCCAATCAAAAATGCATTTTCTTATCAACCAGTTTATGAATGACATCAAACAAACTTTTCTTTATTTACACACGCATGTATTTTTAAGTACATTTGTTTGACGCAATTCATTTTAAAAGTGCAAACCTTTCGACATGACAGATATTGGAGTAATATTTTTAACGGATTGAATGAAACAATTATTGCCTAATAATAGTTCCCCATTGAAAAAGTCACAGAGGTATGAACAACATCAATTTCAGATATAAAACTATAACTACTTGAGTACATTTTAAGAATAAAGAACAAGTATATTACATTTCAAATAAACACGTCGATTTCATATTAAACCAGGGCGTGAAAAATTTCTGGAATCATAGAAACCTGCTATTCGGTATTAATCGGCCTTCCAACACTACCATTGTCTCACATTTCATAAGCAAACTACCTTTTATGTTTTACTTACTTCTCATTCTTAGGATTATCATCAGCATTAAGTCTTGAGTGTTGAATAAAACCCTAGTTACGTAACGATTTGTTAGCTTTTGGTCTACCACACCCCTGCTCCAAATTACATATGCGAATGGGCGCAGACTCGCCAGGATCCTTTTATTCAGGGCCTTGTTCTCCCGACGATTTTGGTCAAATCCACCATTACTGCATTTCCATTCCACAATCATGTTCCAACTCAGTTCCAAAGTGTACACACATAAAATAAACACAATAGGTATCATGGATCCCAGTGCAACAGACAGCATAACAGCAACTGTGTAGGCCAAAGGCGGAAGAAATTTCCAGCCAATTAAAGCAGCCGTGTAGGAAACGACGGTGATGGCGGTTCCAAATTGATAAGTGTGGAAAATCATATCTGAAAGAGGATCTATAACCTTCATGTGTATCTGATAGAGAATCTTGTACCTTTCCATCGCTAACGACAGTGGTCTCCCTGTCTTAGTTGTCTTGGCCGTCCTTTGTAGAAACTTGATAATGTAACAATTTAGCTTTAATACAGTTATCCCACACGTTAAGATAAAATAGAGTGTCCGACAAATTTCACAAGCAGTGATTAGGTAAATTATAAGTGTAATACAAAATACTAGGAGTTGGCCAATAGATTCGTCGCAATTTATAAAAATATATAAAAAACTTGATTTCTCAAAGTCAGTTTCTATAGTGCATAAAAGTGTCATCATGAGAGCCGCCAGGAATGGCAAAAACGGCAGCTGTAGGACAGTCAATTGTAACAAGACCCCTAAAACGTCCCCTCTCCCTGTCAGCAGAATTGTTTTTATTTCTGTGAAAAAAAAATCAAGAGCATATGAAGGCTTTGCTCATACTCAGTCTTACACATTATTAACTTGCGACCGTTGGGTGAAACGCAAGGTACTAAGACCATCTTGGCAGTCTGTCCGTCTGTCCGAGTCACACGACATTGCCTACAGTTTTTAGATTGTTTGCATTTTCTCTCTGTCTGTTTTTGCTAAAGTTAGGAATCGAGTTTGTCAACCAGCGAAATCGGTTCCCACAAACACCGGCTAAAAGCCAAAAAGTGCAATAATTTTAGGTAAATTTTTGGACGAAATATGATTTTTAATATTTAAAAGAACGATACAATTTTGTGGTGCCAATGTTGTACCAAACCAGCTTGTGTCGTGTAGGACAAATTTGTGATGATTAGTTGGCATCAAAAGTTCAATACAAAATTAGCTAGATATTTTTGTAATAAATTTTATATCAAAATATTTAAAAATGGTAATTTTTGTGGCGTACAAATTACTACCATATAGGATAAAATCTGCTGCAAAATTCAACAAGCAGCCCCTGACGATGACGTCATCATTGAAACCACATTGATCATTGCACCAAAAGTCGACACGTTTTATAGTAATCTTCTTTTAAAGCCAAAAAATCGTATTTTGGTATGCATACTTTAGATGAAATATTGATTTCTAATTTCTAAATGAACTGTACAAGATTTTTAGTTCAAGGTTGAACTAAACCAACTACATTTTTGTAGGACGCAATAGTTATGATTAGTTGATACTCAATAAGAAAATGGTGAGAAATTCTTGTAATTGTAAAACGAGTACTGTTTATGTTAAGTATGTGATACAAATTACTTCCATATAGGATAAAAGCTGATGCAAAATTAAGCAAGAATACTAACACGATGACTTGATCTGTACAATCACATTAACTATATTGCTACAATAGTCGACACCTGCTGTAGCAATTTTTTTAAAAATATTTTTCATAAACGTAATTTTTTCGTAATTTTAATGGAATAGGAATACTGGTTGTCAAGGTTACGGGCATTATGTCTGTTGGTCGTTGATCAGGTATGTTGGATCTGGGTGTTCCTATACTGTATCCGGCGCAAGTTTGTATAGCTGTGGATGGCTAGTTTCTTGTTAAACAATTAACCCACATCCTCAAATTAGCATTTAATTACCTGAATAAAGCTCGCTTATTATTTTCCGAAAGGACACATCCATCGTTTCCCTCGGAAAAGTAGGTTCCAGCGTAAAATAATAAGAAAGAAGCTGATTAAGGCCAAGTACAAACCCATAACTTGCTGACCAACTTAGTGTGTAATTTATTGAACAGATGAACAGACAAAATAATAGATGACCTGTCTTCACGAATGTCAAACTGGGGGAGATATTTCTAGATCCAGAAAGTATTTCCACCACGACAAAAATAAAATATTCCATTGGAAAGTAAATGCACATAATGAAAAATGACAACTTGTTGTATGGAGTCCATAGTCTGCCTTTTTGAGGTCCAGCGTGAAACTTTTGTGACTTCTGGTCGAACGATACAAAATAAGGGGACAGGTGAAGCAATTTGCAGAGTTGTTGGTTGAGAGTGACGGCCTGTAATATGAGTAAAGTTACCATAATTGATGCAGGAGTCCCTATAAGGACTTAAGATGAATGAAAGCTGACTGACTAGTAGAATTATGGTAGGTAGTTGTATTTAAATAACAAAGTTAAAAATTACAAGACTGATCTTCAGTTCAGTTTTATTCGGACTTAGTTGAGGATTTTGTCTACGTCTTCAGTTGGTGACTTCCACAAAGACTAGAAGGCTACGAAATACTTTCGTAGATAGGATACTGAAATTTTAATGAAGTAAAAAATGCTTCGAAAGAATACATAAATTGAGTTTTTCCATTACTAAGCTTTGCTAGCTCTTATAAAAAAGTAGCTATCCAATGTTATATAAAGTTATGCATTAAAAAACCAGGAAGTCCATTTAAATTTAAATTACTAACAAAAATTGTTATTGGCTTTGAAAAGACATTTATCGAAACACCGAATCTAAATTCTTTATATTCAATATGACATACAGCGTTACGATATGTAACAATTAGGTGGTTCCAATTCTCACAACACTAAATTAAGAGAAACCAATCTAGATATCTATCGCTTGGTCTTATAATAAGTTGAACTCACTCAAGTCTAAGTTGCACTACTCTAAACAATTTACATCGGTGAATTCGCCGATGTTGACCTTTTCTGCAACACCCCTCGCACATTAAAACATCGGCGAATCTGCATGGATAGCTCTAGCTGAAAGAAAGTTACAAATAAATGCATATATTGCGTATATATGTATATGAATTTTGGAAGCTTTGTATGAATTCAAATAAATATGCATGTTTTTTTAAATTGATCTCCCCTGCATCACTAAAGATTATAACTGAATTCCACTAACATACCATGGTCTGCGGAGTTAATGTCAAGCATTTTGAGATATGGTTATTTAATGAATGAATGAATGAGTGAAAATAAATAATGCTTCATATCCAACAAGCTGAACAAAGGAAAATCATTGCAAGCAAGCAGAGCAGAAGCAAAAGCAGACTGATAAAGTGATAAACTATGGATGAATGCTACTCTTGCTGATTGATGGCTTGGCTTACGCACTTGTACAAGTAAAGCTTATTGAGCTTATTCTTTCGCCAACGACCATACCACGTTGAATGCACCGGTTCTCGTCCGATCACCGAAGTTAAGCAACGTCGGGCCCGGTTAGTACTTGGATGGGAGACCGCTTAGGAATACCGGGTGCTGTTGGTATTACTTTTTGCTCATTTTGCAAATTTTTTGCTTTTCATTTTCATTTTAAATGTTAATTTTTACTTTAGTTTGGTGAGCAATGCTTGAAAATTGTACATGCAATCAATAAACCTTGGGTGCGGTTGGTATTACATTTTGCGTTTTTGGCATGCAACTCTTTTTAAACTATGCAAATTTTTTGCTGTGATCTGTCAACACTATCAGTTGGAGCTGCGCAAGCCTCTTGCGCTGAATGATAAGCGAGCATTTGTGGATAGGGAAGGTGCATTGTTACCTAAGACTTCCAATGAAAAGAGTCGTTTACGTGGTGGTGGTGATACCACCATAGTCAACGGTGATGCCTCTCCACCCTTTAGGAATAGTATAAGCATTCAACGGACATGACAAGTATGCCAGAAATTGTCTCAGCCCAAATGGTGGACAGGATGTGAGTGAACCTTTCAAATTAGGATGAAATCGGATAAATAAACTTATACCCTAATATTTAAAACATAGTAACTTAAAAAAGAGTTAACTTGCGTAACCTTTTACTAACAACATCACATTCGGATGTTCATGAACTGCTACAGGAAAAGTACAAAGTTATTTATTCAAATGTGGATGCAGCCTACATAAATACTTGGATCATGGATACGGAACGGAAGTTGGTTAGTTGAGCAGATTTCAACTTTCAACATTTATATTTATGCAAGTGTCACGAATTTTACTAAACATTTTATTCCTGTGAACTAATTAAATACGGTTTTTAATTGAAACGGTTATTTATCTTGATTGGTATAATTTACTTCTCAAGAATTTGTTTACCATAAAAAAAATTTGTTTACGATAAAAATCCCAGAGTATGATCTAAGGCTTGAATGCAGCGCACCATGCTTTAGCCGCTGGGCAAATTTTAGGAGATACAGGGTGGCTACTTAAATTTTGCTTCAGGGGTTAAACTGGTAGCGCTTAAATGACTGGACTTATCTTCATTTTCGTTTGTGTACCTCATAAAGCAAATCTTATAGATTTACATATGCAATTTTTGTAATATGGACTTCCAAAATGGCCCCAAAAATTGCATTGGAAGTAAAGAAGGTCATTTTAGCGCTTTCCAACGACAACTTGACCCTAAAACTAGTTGTAAACACGTTAAAAGTTTAAAATATTTGTTTCACAACCCGGAGCATATATACATTTTGATCTATTGCAAAGAAAAACTGAGGGCAGAATAGGCAAATGGTGACGCCACACCTTCTTCAATTAGAACGACGAAAAAGGTTATCCCGGCACTAATTTGGAAAGTGGTACTGCTGACATCCAAAGCACGCCCTTCTACTCATAAAACGATGCAAGGTGGTAAAACACATTTCGGAGGTCATAATCCATCAAGATTTTGAAAAGAAAACCCAAAAAATTGAGTTGTACAGGTCCTTAAAGAGAGTCATCTGGTAAACCGGAAGTGAAATTGTAGAAAGCCGTATGGGTGACACATGGCTTGAGAAAAATCCGAGTTTGTTGTCACGTTGGATGAGGATCTGTTCATCCTTCATGACTGTAACGGGGCATGGAAGATTGGCTTAACCAAACAACGTAACGAGCTCGAGATGTTTGCAGTACCCAATGCTGAAAAGTTTGTTGACAAATTTATATAGGTTGAGGCTATCAGCGGCTGGAGTACCTTGCATTTTATGACAATGCCAAGTAATGTCAAAATTATTGCACGTTGGTATCATAAGTACCTGCTGAAACCACTTTTGGAAGTTTGCGTTACTGTATTGTATGGGGAGTGCATATCGAAAATAGTTGTTCACCACGACTCAGCAATTTTGCATATTACGACATTAATGGCGCAGTACGCAAAGAGGTTGTACAAAACTTTGGGAATAACGGCCCTTACGAAACAAGACAATCATGTTGAATCAGCTGATGGCAGTCCAATGGATTTCTTCGGGTTCAGTTACTTAAAACAGCGACTGATCCGAACAAAAATTAAACCCACGGGTGGATCGTGGAAACTCGCATAATGACTTCCTCTATAACCTTTGAAGCAAAATTTAAGTAGCCAGGTTTAGTAAAGCCACACTTTGAGCCGAAAAGGTAAATACAGAGAAAGCAACTTATAGATAAGTAGACACAGAAAAAGTGCTCAAACAAAGTGCATTATTATATGATATTGTGTATCATGTAAACCATGTTCTTAACTAATAAAGTTGGCCAATTACATTTGCAATCTATTTACTTAGGTGGAGCAACATAGCATGGGAATGAAGCTTTGGCCAAAAAGTGCACAGCTTTTGCAGAACGACTGGGGTCGAGCCCCAAAAACAGGTCTAATAGTGTTTACTCTCGATTACTTCATCACCGAGCGAGAACCGTTGGAAGGGGAATACACTCAGACTGGCTTCTGTAGTGAATCACTACTAGTGATCCTTCCAGCAGAGAAAGCATAAATATACCTCATTATAATCCAGCCATACTATAAATGCGGTAGTCGCCCAAAAGCGCGCGTTCCGAAACCGCGCGTTTTCAAAAAATTTCAGAGTCCAAATTGTCGTGACCCGA
>JAQGAH010000797.1:0-25209 GCA_034696885.1 Lepidocyrtus paradoxus | reverse complement strand
TGATGATGTTTCAAAAGGTCGTTATTAACGGTTCACGCATAGTACAAATTTTTAAAATATATCATTTTTGCTTATCATAACTCTCCCTAGTTTTATATCCTTCCTGGAAATATTAAACATGCAAAATTATTCAAAGACAGGAGACGCTAAACATGGAGCTGGCACTAGTAGCTTTATGATGAAGCGATTGCCATCTGAAAACAACGTGTTCTTTTTAGCGCTAATTGGGAGCTGAAATAGTTGTAAATATAGCTATGAATATAGTATGTTAATAATTACTGCAGTACTGTTCATTAGTAGGGACAACAATCGTCACCATTACAAATCGTTATGTATTATGTTATGTATGTATTACAATCCGCAGTGTTGTCGCATTCTTGTATTTAAAAAGTCTTATCAATTACAGTTTCTTGAAGTATTTCCAAAAAAGTTCTAGTCACCAGACGGCTGAGTTCGATTTTTTTGCGCATTTTTTAAAATATTTTATATATTTTTAATCAAGTAGTAATATTGGCGTTGTGTCCTATTCATTACGGTTATACTTTGTACCAGAGAGAAGTAAAGAACGATACAGTACAAATGACGAAGTTGTCCAGATAGAAGAATAAAAAGAGTATATTGGTAATTATTCAAAAGGAGCTGTTCCTACCTAATATTGAACCAAACTAACCAAGCATGCAATAATATATGATTCATGATCCATCAGCGGATTACATTTCAAAAGCGATATTTCAAAGTTTAGGAAGACGTACGCTTGAACCGATAATAATACAGGGGTTTAAAAATCACGACAAAAATAAGTTTCAATAGCCCTTAGTAATATGATTCTTTCAGCCCAAAAGGCGGGTTTAGGGGGGAAACAATCAAGGCAAGGGGCGAGCTAAATGAGTTTGAAACGAATCCAGTAAAAATGTAACCCAAGTTTTAAACAATGTTTAAAGAAATTCCTTAGTAGTTTTTTGTTTGATTCCATAATTATCAAGTTTCAACGTGGGTCACCATCCCAGGCGGTGACGGAGTTATATACGACGAAGCATTTTCCTTTTTTTTGGTAGAGTTATGGTTTGTATTAATTTCGAGCCTGATTTCATTGACATGACATGACATGACGAAGGAATGGTATGACAAGCCAACCCATCTTGTCAAACCTTTCCTTCTGTTGTTGTTGTTGACTGGCTGTTTGTATAGTTTGGTTAAGACAGAGATACTGAGCGGTGCAGTATCGGTTGTATGTAAAAACTCGATTTTCTTTGGAAAGACAGAAAGTGTAATGTATCACTACAGCTAGAAGTCGATGATTTCCACTTTCATTATTTTTTTTGGCCAAAAGAGTTCTGGAAGGTCAGACGTTTCTAAATTGCATAGTAAGTTATTCATATTTCCATTTATATGTACAGTGTAAAAGTCAGAGTGAAACAAACATGATAGCTGTATGTATAATAGAATCTTTTTATACTATAAACTGTTAGCCACCCAGTTACTCGCAAGATACTGAAGTGTAAAAATGTTAACAGCATCCTAAAGCTTTCTCCCGTGTCTTGAAAGTTGTATCTGTTTACTGCTTATATACCTTTTTTAATTAGCACGTATTTTAGACTGTTGCATGACAGTTTACAAAAATGATTATAAATACAGTTTCCAAACTCCACTTTTACCAGATGAACAAATAACATTTCAATCAAATAACATCATTGAGTTCTAGTTTTGCTATGCTTTCAGCGAAGACAATATTAGGTGTTGTGGGCAAGACTTAGAAATGTTTACGGGCACCCCAAGCAGAGTTCATTGGACGCTCTGGGGCAGCTGGAGCTGGTGCTGCAGCGCCCATGCCATTTCCAAATGTAGGGAAGTGTTCCGTACTCTGAAAGTAGATGAAATTAAAGGCATATTTATGTTGAACTTAAATTGCAATATCAAAGACACGATTTAAAAAAAAAAATATTATAAGACATGTTTTTAATCTGGCGTCGGCTCTATACCTGGGTGTCTGGAGGAGCTTCCCAAGGTGCTCCCTTTACAACAAATCCATTACTTTGCTTGTCAGATTTTCTCTGAGCTTGATGACCCTCACTTGTGCCTTTGATGAATCGTTGCATATACTCAGTTTCAGTGACATCCTGCATATATTCTTCTTCCAGATTGAGAAGATGTTCACGTGCATCCAAAACCTTGTCCTCATTGGGACCCGAGATAACGACAAGGTTTGGGTTATCGTCGTTAGCACGAGGAAATCGAATGTCCACCTACAAGTATAAGAAAGTATAAGTATATTATACAGTTCGAAGGCTACCTAGTCAAAGTGACTAATCAAAATCAAAGTATCTTACCCCGTAGTCCTTCATAATTTGTCGAACATTCTTTCCCTTGGCTCCGATAATTCGAGAGTGCACACGATGATCGATTTCAGCTTCTTCACGGAAACGTTCCCGTTCAACCTATTAAGAAAGAAAGTTATTAATGAAAGTGCTGACATATTTCTTTATTGTAGGACAATCAAAAAGCGCCATGAATAATGAATTCTGTGTATATAATTACCAAATCATTAACGATAGCCAAGATTTCATCTCTAGCCTTATTAGCTTGATCTTCATAACCAATGATGACAATCTCATCTGATGTTTCGGACAAATTCTCACTACGTTTTGGAAGCTGGACATTAACGTCATAAGTCTCACGGATCTTTCCAATGACGGCACCGTTCTTACCTATTTTAAGTTAAGTTTGATCATCGAGATTTATTATTTAGCAAATACACAGTGTCATTGAGAAAATCAATAATATGCCAGTGTTTTTGTAAAATGTCCTTTGGACACTTACCAATGATCTTAGTATGGAATTTCGGATCAACCTGTACCCGAACCGAAAATGATCTAGCCACTCTATCCTCTTCCTTGGCATCTAATTCATCCTTCAACTTGAGCAATGCATCCTTAGCAGCGTCAGCATTTCTAGGTGAGCCAGTAATCTAAAATCAAAGTAACAGTAGTGTATAAGCATTCTGAAATTCAGACAAAGTAAATACATTTGATTTAAAACTAAACCTTTCTTGTGTACCTTGATAGTGTCGGATTGTTGTTCAGATGGAGGAACAGTAATGTGAACGTCATGAACTTTCATAAGAGCTCGAACATCTTTGCCACTTTGGCCAATAACAAATCGATGCATCTTGAAAGGAACATCCACTTCGATAGTTACAGGCACTTGATCCAAAAGGGCAGTTTTAGCGGATTCGCAATTTTCAAGACGGCCCGACACACGAATGATATCGCATGGTCGAATGCCATCACCATTTTCCTCGGGAATATTCTGTGAATATTTATGATAAAATATTTCTTGTAAGATTCATTTGTTAGTTTTGCAAATAACGCATAATGAGTTAATTAATATGCTACACAAACATTTTCGTCAACACGTTCTGGGAACTTGATGTCAACATTGTGATCAAGCTGAATTTGCTTGACTTTGCTCCCCTGTGATCCCATAATTGTTCGGTGATGTTTCTGATCAATGATAACGTCAATCGCTACACGTTGACTCAAGTCCTCAACAATTGCTGCCAAGCGTTTCTTAGCTGCCTCGACACATTCAGCGGCACCTATTCAAATTTAAATAATCAAGCTCAGCTCAGTAATGTCATCGTTTCATAACCTACTTGCAATTCTGATTTTTTTTGTGAACTTTAAAACATTTTAAGTCTTTACCTTTTAGAGTTACTCTACTTGAATTGGAGCCAACCTTTGGGAAAGATATTTGGACTCCACCAAGCTCATCCGAAATGTAACGCAATACTTCTCCACGACGAAGGACAAAATGACGATGGTACTGGGGTTCGATATCCATTTCAGATTCAACCACCTTATCCAAGTCTTTAAGCATGTCTTGAAGCTGCTTTTTAGCACCCATAACGTTTTCCTTCTTTCCCATGATAGTAATGGTTTCAGGATGTGGATCATCAGTGCTGGGGAAGATAATACGTGCTCCAGTTGATTCACGAATCTATTATAAATAATCACCAATGAAATCAATGACATTTTAGAATTTGAAAAAATACACGAAACTATTAATACTTAATATTTTTTTTAGTAACTTTGTATAATCTTGTGAAATTGTTTCCAAGACTTACTTTCTTAATGTTACTGCCATTCTTTCCAATCAAGAATTTGTGATGCTGAGCTTTAGCCTCGATACTTTCCGAGTAGCTGTTGGTTTCCCTTTCCCGGCTCAATTCTAAAAGAACAAAAATATACATTGATTTAAAAACAAGGAACTATTTGAATTCTACTGGTTTGTATATCTCACATGAGTTTAGTTTAGAAGTTGTAATGTGAGCATTACCAAGAAGTTGATTTTTTGCTTTATCAACATCCTCCTTGGGTCCAGTAATAGTGACTCGATCAGATTTGGATTTCGAATCAGGAAACTTAATTTGAACCCCGCCACACTCTTCAGACAGTGACTGAACAATACGACCTCCAGAACCAATCAAGAAATTGTGGAATTTGCTTGGAATCATCACATCAATATCAATAATGTTTGCCTATGGAACAGAATATAAATATTAATTGCATGGTATTTACTGATAATTATTGTTGGCAAAGGGAATTTTCTAAACGTCAAAAATTACAGATTAATTTATATACTTACTGCACTGCTTTGGATGCTCAGTAGCATATCGCGAGCCTTTTCACAATTATCCCTTTTGCCAGTGATTGCAATTACTTCCACATCAGATTTGCCCTTTGATTCGTCCAATGGAGGAAGATCAAACCTGGTATTGGTTTCCTCTCGGATTTTCTTGATGTTAGATCCACCCTACAAAGTTTAATTAATAATTCATGTGTCAAAACATTAGCTCCAAAATATAATCAGCATCCTACTACTACTTGTAAAAACTCTTTCTACTCACCTTTCCGACGACCAGTCTATAGCATTGGCTGAAAATGGGCACCTTGATTTGATATGAATTTTCCAACATTTCTTTGTATATAAGATTCAGATGACGGCAGCATTTGTCAACGTCTTCTTTTGGACCTCTGACCTTAACAACATCCCGTTTTTCTTCGGGTGTGGGGAAAGCAATTTGAACCTACACAATAAAAACCATGTTTTAGCAAAGGCGTACCAACCCGCAACCGTGCGAGGGATGAATGAATATCTCATCTATTTTTTTTTTAATATTGAGTAAATTTAAAGTACTATAGGGTACATACCTGATTAAACTGCTCACGGATTTCGCGAATCTTTTCACCTTTGGCACCAATGAGGTTTCCGTGAAAGCGATGCTCAATAATCAAGTCTTTCTCTTTTTCGCCCTCGAGCTTTTCAACCTGTTCCAAAATTGCAGTAGCAGCTCTCTCAACACCAGCACGTGTTCCCTCAAGATGAATAACAGAGGGTCCGGAAATTATTAGCCCATCCTGCACGGAAATGATAACTCCAGTCTCTTCCTTTAGACGAGTGACTAGAAATTCATGAGGAAAAATAGGAGTTGTATTAAATCACTTCAACCAAGTGATGCTACCACTGCTACGTCAATATGTAGTAGTAATAAACGACAATGACTTACTGTTAGCTCCAGCTTTTCCGATAATATGTTTATGATATTTGGAATCAACAGTGATGTCTTTGAAATGCATTTTGTCAACCAAATCGCCCACACAAGTTTGAAGTTGTTGAGTAACAGGATTGACTTCTTCTGGTGGACCTTCCACAACAATCTGATTTTGGTTGTCCAAAATTTCGACATGGACCTTGAAAATAAATTTAAGTATTATACACCGATTCAAAAATATAACGCATATCATGCATCAATACTATCAATTTTATATATATAACCCCCTCATTAATTGCAAATCATGTAGCATTAATATTAATCGCAAATAGGACTCTCACCTTTGGGTAATTTGCTGTGATGTTCCGAATATTGGATCCCTTTTTCCCAATGACATGCTTGTGCAACCATGCTGGTGCTTCAATAGTTCGAGTGATCACACTATTGGCTTTCTCGTAAACAAGAGTTAAGGCTGAAAATTTAAAAAAATAATAATAATATGAGTATCAATTCTGTTTATCAACATTCAATGGAAAATGTATTTTAAATTAAAGTTTTTACCAGGTCCAAGGACTTCAGCTGGTCCACGAAGCGTGATTGTTTCACTTGGTGAGTCACTTGGAGGCATTTCTACGGATACTCCAGTGTCACGGAGAATCTCATTAATTGTGGTTCTTCCTTTCCCAATGATGTATTTATGCTGGGTTTTCCCGACCTCCACCGATACAGTTACGTACCGTTTCTGATTAAAAGCAACAACAAACGAACAACGTTACAAATTTTAGTTTACTCTACACAAACAATTCTCAAAATTGTGTATTCCTGAAAATTCTGTTGACTTACCACTATCTCATGATCTTTCTGAAGCGCTTGTACAACTCGAGCAACGCCCTCTTTCTCACCAACGATGTAAAGTTCATCACTGTTTACAGTAACTGGAGGAATATTGATTCTCACGGCGTTTTCAGAACTCAATTTGTTCACTTTTTCGTTGAATGCCCCACAAATGAACGGATGGAACTTCTTTGGAATGGAAATTCTTTCAGAAGCTTGCTTGGACTAAACAAATATCAGGTCAGAATGAATGATTAGATTACTTGTAAAATATAAATTAGGATTTGGGGTTTGTTTTGCGCAAGCTAGATAATGCGGTTTTAACTGTTTCAGCTATATGAAACAGCATTGGTATTTATTTAAGACCAGACTGATCGGTTTTAAGCTGCTGTTAATTTGCCTGATAATATTACCTATAAAGATCATTGTTGGACCATAGGTATTGCTGACCAGGCATGCGTATGTATTTTAGAAAAAGAAGGGTAATATTTACCTGTTCGTCAGATATTAACCGAATTTCATGTTCTGCCTTTTCAATTCCTTCTCTCGGCCCAATTATTGTGACGGTGTTGGATTCTTCATTTGGCCGAGGAACGCTGATTTTAGTGGCGGTTTGCTGGAAAAAAAGAATCAACAGTTTGCTTAGCCTCATCATTAGCCTTTTAGTGTTCGCCATTTTCAAGGATGTACTAGACCACTATCTGTTTTTCTTACCTTTTCGAGTTTATTGAGCTTTTCACCTTTGGGCCCAAGGATAAACCTATGGTGTTCCTTTGGAATTTGTATTTGCTTTTGAGCTTGCGTTTGGAAGCGCTGCAGAATTTCACGCTTAGCTTCAATAACGCTATTCTGTAAACCAATAAACAGTTGTACATGAAGCAAAATATATACATGAAAATCTAAATCTCTTTTGAATTAAAATAACTCGAATGTCCATACTTGTTTTCCGGTCACAAGGAATGTGAGTGATTGATCACGGGAAGAGCTGGACATCTCAATGTGCGCTCCAGTTTGCTTTTGAATATCAGCACACGCCCTAACGGCGTCCATTTCGCCAAATCTTTCGCCATGTCCGCGATCGCTCCTTTCTTCGAATGGAATATGGAAGACAGATGTCACTGTGTTAGATCCTATGCGCATCTTCTGTGACCATTTTGATGACGCCCCTGGCGAGCTCAAGCCAGACGTCGGACCCGAATTTGGGCCAGAGGGGTTGGGTGGGAGAGCTGGAAATGCTTCGTCGTATCTGTGTTAAAAGCAATGTTTCGAATAAATATACAAATCATGTATTTACTGAAATCATACAATGGTAATAGCTGCTGCATAACGGCATTCAAACTTTAGTATTAACAATGATTGCAATCGTAAAAAAATCTTTGCATGAACAACTTTTTAAATGCTGAAGCTGAAGTAAATCTAACTAATCAGTCATGTTAGTACGCAGAATCAGAGCTATTTTAGGCATTTTACAACAGCAAATGTGTTTCGTAACGAAAGAAATTCGCCATTTTATTAGTTAATCTTAATCTCCGATTCTGCTAATTTACAATTTGTGCATTTTGTAAGTGATAAACAATTCCAATATTTTCATAATCGAGACATGCTCTATCTTTGATCTTCTATCTTGTCACTTTATGACAGAGGTCGTGATAGTATGATTGCTATATTACATATATAGCCAATATATGTAGATATTAATTAATGTATTGACCTTTTAATGGAGCCTTGGCCCAGATCTTACGCAACTCTAGTCTATCCTTTCGGCAGTATTCTTTTAATTTCAACTCTAATTACAGCAACCTCAAAGGCAAGCTTTACATACCTGTAGTTTGTTTACATATGTTTAAATTAAATTGTTGCTGAAATGGTTAGTCATTTTTAACATTCGCCGGCCGGTATTGATTAGTGAATGATAAAAGAAGTGAGTTTGAGTTCTGATTAAAAACTGCAAATACAGCAACTGTCATTAATTAATCCTAATTTTCCGAATAAAAATGCTGATTCGTATTAAATTAACTCGAATAGGTCATGCCAGTATCACATAAATAATCTGTTTACAGATTAGTTATCTAAAGTCACTTGTGAAAGCAAAAATGAAGCTGACGTTGCTTGTGCAATTTCATGAATATGAATGGTCGGTCTTTAGAAAAATAACCATATATTTAATATTTGAATCTGTATTTGACGCAGGCAGACTTCATAGGTTTTATTGAATGAAGTGAAAAATGATAATTGACGCAGACAGCACTTACATCATGTCTTGTTGGTCATGTGTCTTGGGCTCATGGAGGTCCGTCAATGCCTGGGATGACGAGGGTCCTGGGTCCATTTCACACGAGCCGAGTCGTTACAGTACGCTAAAATCAAAAAAATAACATAATTAATTCTTTAGTTAATAAGCAGGGTTAAGTAGAATATCGGAATTGTATTGAATTCGAAATTCGAAAGACGAGAAAGCAGCTAAATTGTTTTATGTCTATTTTATTTAGCTCCTTCATTATTTGCGCCCTTTTCATTCATAATCCATAATCTAGTGAAAAAAAATCAGGTTTCTTCCAGTTCTTGGCAACAATGTAATGAGCCGGCCAGCCTGCTTTAAATAAACCCTCAAAAAGCTACACCATATCAAAAGTGAGATAAGTATCACAACAGATACATCACCAACAATCTCAACCAGTACCAGCTAAACGGTTAAACCCACCTTTCACTCCAACTGAGAATCTAAATCTTTAATTCTACTTACGTCACTCTGCAGAGAGGATCAGTTCATTCAACGCAATAGCTAACAATGCGTGGGATCTGGGATCGTATCGCAATCTTTGTTATTCATAATATGACATAAGACAGATTCAACAAATATCTTACACCATAACACTATTTGGAAGAAAGTTGGTATACATACATGATAAGATAAGATTAAGACTATTTGAAAGATTATTTGCCGTTTTCTTATCGTAGACTTATGCTAAAAGTAAATAAATAAAACTGTATTATGCAATCAAGACTAATAATTATGCTATTATTATGCAAAAATACATTGTGCATTTACCTAAATCATTGCGGAGCCAGAACTCAAGGAAAATATCAAGTTCTTTATACTGACTATCTTTTTATTGTTGTAATCAGACTGGCGTTAGTAATGGGATCCTCTAATTACAAGCAAACTTTATACGACCTATCTATTATATTTTTGTTAATAAGTCGCAATAAATCGGACAAAAAAATCATTGAATCATTCGAATTCTTTGACATCGACAGTAAAGTTCCATGTAAATATAGGTCACCGACTTTTCTTAGAACCCTTCCAAACAAGTACCAGTACTTAAACATGAAACAAACGGAACCAGAGAAAAACCAGGTACGATAGCTTAGCTGGTTTGGTCGGTTTCAGTCATGCATATTGCGATATCTACTACTTGATATCAGTGTTTAAAATAAACGAAAGGCGACAAGTCAAAAAGTTGCATTCACATAGTAGTACTTGTAGTACTTTCTTTAACTATCATAATAATAACGATTCATGCCTATTTTTAAAACACATACGTTTCAAAGTATGTAAGCAGGTAAAATTTTGCAAAAAAGTATGCGAAAAAGATGACTTGTCATTGTAACATCTATGTTTTCTACTTTAAATCATACACATATAGTGCATGCATATTCCTTCCTACCCCAAAAAAAAATATTTAGGCACATATTATACTTAGTTTGTCATACATTTTGACTACAGACATAGAAGCCTGAGGTGGCTAGATAGGATTGCAGTTTTATTAACCATCATGCCGCAGCCAAAGACCATCCAAATAACGAAAAATCCTAAATATCCTCGAGCAATTTTTCCTCATTCATTCACCTTCCTTCCCTTCACTTTATTCACGAGTATCCATACCTAAGGGAAAAGTGTTACACACACCACAAGGTGCTTTTTGTACGTTCTAAAAGGTCCGTTATTTTGCATACAGGTAGAGATTATTGGGAATTTAAGTGCGATGTCTACCTGTGTGCTGTGCTTTCGCAACTTTTACAATCTACGCTACACGTCCCTTTCCACCTTTTAATCCACATTCTTCAAAATATGCCCAGAGGCTACAGATTTTTCAAAGCGAAGGAATCTCACTTCAATGAGTGTGAGTGGTCTCTGCTAAAGTATGTACGCGTAAATAAGACATGATATGAGCAGACTCTCTATGCGGTGGATATAGATGCAAGTTTGCCTTTCCTAATATGTATCTACCTAACCTCTGAAACAAAATTAAACTTGATATAACAACTTATATTTTTGAAAATGATATAGGCATGCAAAGCAATGGAAATACCGTATTATTTTATGTCAAAATAATCCAAAAGAAGCCTAAACTGACTTCAACGAAAGTTACTGACAAATAATAACAGCAACGAAAGGATTAGCGTTGGATGAGAATGAGCAAAGGCACAATTTTAAGGGGAAATGAAACGATCGTAAATGAGCCATACTAGAATTTAAGAATTCGGTAATGTTATTGTACTGTGCTGTGATTACCGTAATATTGAATGTTCACTGGGTATATTTAAACTCCTGTCAAATCCAAATCTGAATTGATTCGGAAAATGGTTCACAACATTTTTGTGGCTATTTTTAGTTTACTTTCGACTGTCGACTACGGTAATTATGTCAGTGATATACCGCTACTCAATGGATGAATCGATAGAAAGAGAAGCATGAGCAGAGAGAGACAAGCGAGACGACAACGATAAAAGTACAGTTTGAATAAATATGATCAACTTATGTATGGATGATGGATATAAATGACCATGCAACAAAGACAAAAACTTCCGTTTTCCTCGTTAAAGCTTTTGGGCTTAGGAACGCCAATGGAATGAAAAGATGCGCTGCAGTTTGGGTAGAAAGTAAGGCAAGCTTTTAAAACTTAAGGTAAATTAGCTTGAATGAACCAGCAAACAACCAAAAATTAATGGTTTTGGTTATGAAGCTGAGCTGCTTAGTCAAAGGTAGACTACGTGTTCGTTTCACGGATACGGAACCGTTCTAAGCTCCCCAGATCTTTAACATGGGAATATTCCATTCCCACAATCCGGAGCATATAGAATGGACGAAATCCAATATTGACGCAATTTAATTAACTCAAGGAAAAAATCCGTTACATCTACTATCCATCTACTGCGCATCATTTATCACCACCATGTATGGAATGATGCGTCTACTGCATACAAGATAAAGATACAAAGTCAAATATTCGGTTCCAGGAGAGCTCTTCAGCTTTCTCTGGCTAACGTTTTGACATGACCTGACACCTAATAGTTCGCATATTCGACATAATCAACATTCCAAATTCCAATAAATTACGAAATCCATCAAGCAAAACATGCTGAGCTGACTATCATGCCTCACGCCATATCTTCCCACAGCTTTATAAAAAAATACGTCTGAATCCATTTAAATTTCAACCCTTTCCATATGAATGTCATTGCAAATTTTACTACGCACCAACACATCCCAATAGATAAAAGCGATACATCTTTTCTAATCATAATCAAACATACTTCAACTAACTAAGTATAGCAATCTGCCCCCAAACACTCATCATCATAATCATATCTAACCTATAAATGGCCTAACAAATCAACCCCATGAACGACTTACTTCTTAATTCATACAGACCACGAATATGATTAGATAAAATGTAACGCGATAACGAAAAAAAAAATGATGCGTCTGCTGGTGTCTGTGCATGGAGATGATAAAGATGATGAGTGACGCGGCCGGGATTGCGTGCCTATCACCAAATCCACAGAATTCCCATTCCCATGTTAGATTGGAATGAATTGGAACGCTATTAAACTAATCCCATGCGTAAAAAACGCTGATGCTGCTTCTTAATGATGAATGGAGAAGTTATGCTGCTCCAACTCCAATTCCACCAATCTATCACTTTAGTGTTTAGCTGAGCCTAGTGACGTGTCAATTTTTAGCATGCCGATGATGACGCTGGATGTGGAAATATGAAACTAACTGTGCAGCGCAGCGCTTCCTACATCCTACTTTATCCTACTATCTCTGTTAAAATATGAACTGATGACCACATCCAACATAATTAAAGCAAAGTTTCCATATTTTTTTGCTAATAATAATTTAAAGTTTACTTACAGTACTGTATTCCCGTTAAAATCCGTCCGGGTTTTGCTACTTTAGTAGCTCCAGTGTATCGCTTGAAGTTTGTTGGTAGGTTAAACCCACTGGAAAGAAAAAAAAATGGAAAAAATTAAAATCAAAGCACAATTGGAATAACCACAGCCACCAGTAGACTAAAAGCAAACTTCATCATAATCATTTTTGTAGTCATTAGTCAATGATACTACGATTTAAAGGTGTAAATAAAATACGGGACCCGAATCCCTTCCAGATGCCATATGATTAAAAAAAAATGCACGCAAATAATGACAATCAAATGCATCGTAGTTAACAAACAAGCGTTGTTGTCATGAAGAACGTGCACCAACCATAATTAATCAAATCATATCCTATTAAACTGTAAAATATGGTAACTTTTCGAACCCATTTTCAACAAGGTTTCAACCCCAGCTAACTCTAAAATGACTGAGCACCTTAAGGCCATCCCAGCTAACTTTTAACTACGATATTTAACCCTGCCATATGCCAAAAGTTACCCCAAACTAGAGCCCCAGCTCCGTCCCAGATTGGAGTGATTTTTTTTCATTTCCTAACCCGCTGCTCTGATGTGCACTTAAATGGTGAATTAAGTTAATAATTTATAGTTGGAACACAACTAACTACTCCCCCCCAGTTAAAGGGGTAGAAACTACGCCTTTTTTACCGACTAATTTTTACGTAGTTCAAGTTGGTTGGTGAACATACCTTGAAAGGTCAAACCAGGGCAACGTCTTCGCAGCAACTGATCTGAGACGTAATGGGGAGATGGTATTTCATATCATTTTCATTCCCATCCGCATCCCCATCATCATCCATCGCCATCCACTTCTCTCATCCGTATTCCGTCCCAGTCATTTCTCTCATTCCACCATCATCATTTAGAAAACGTCCCCTTACTACGTTATCAACAAGGGTAAGAAAGTCTATTCTCATTTTAGAAACCCATACATTGACAAAACATAAGAGATCACTAACAAGCTACTTAATTGTAGTTGATTGGAGGTGATCAAAAGTATAGCGTAATACATGAACAGTTTCTCATTATCATTACAGCACGCACAAAAGGTGAGGTACTATACATAATGTACAGCTCGTTACACTTTACGTAGACACCTATTAGCGGCTAAATGTGCTACTGGAAATGAGGCAAGCAATAATTTTATATGCAGGCGTTTGCTGCTATTATTGTGGAGGCCGACATATAGCTACAAAGATGGATCCTATTTTAAAGATACCGTCACAATCATCATCCCATCCTTATCGCTGCCGGGGGTACAACATGGCTAGGGTAAGGAATATTAAAATCTTCCTCTGAATAGCGAGGATGGGGTAACTTTACTGACTCGGCTGGTGAGTTGTCACAATTTTCATGAAGAAGCTTGGGCCATGCATGATGATGGGGGTGGAAGCCATCTTACAGAGAAAGTGGATACTTACTTCAGACAGAAGCCCAGCAGTGAAGATGAAGATAAAGTCTGTCAAAAATTCCAATGCATTTAACATTTGCAATTGACCCTTTCTTTTCTGAAGAATGTGAGTAGATGGCAGATGGCCGCCTACGCCGAAAGGAGATATTTTATTTCGCCTAGTAAAATTCTTGCTTGCCCCTACTTTCGAAGGAATTCGGCGCGAAGCCTGTGGTGGTTTTATCAACACATTACATTAGCCATTCACAAAAAGAAAACACTTTTTCATTGTCGTTCGTTTGACTTGGAGGAGTCATGCTCAGTAGTGAACTGTGAAAAGTGAATTGAGTGTTTTTAAAACGGGAAAAGTTGTCCAATCTTCACTTTCACTACTTATCAAAAACTAAAACTATCAAAAAAATAAGCACTTTTCTCACAGCAAGGTTTGTTGTTGATACGATTAATTCCGTTAAGTTGTCTGTTCCTGTAACATTTAGGTCTATTAATTCGATCTGTAATTTCCGGTCTTTTAAAAAAGTCATTGGTTGGATTCTATTCTATAAAAGGCTTTTTCTACTTTATTATAAATTGTGTGTGCATTCCAGTATCAGAATTACCAAACCAAGGAGGAGAGTGGAAGTGTGGAGCAGTTTTGTTAAAAATAATTATCCTATCGCCAACTTCGGTTGGTAACCTTAAACAATAGACGTAATGGATACATACGAAGATCACGGTTTCAACGACATTCTTCAGCAAGCGGAAAAGTTGACTGCTGAGATTGACGCTACAAATGAGCTTCCCCGTGTTCAGAGGAACCTTCGACAGGTGCTGGAGGCGGGACAGCAGTTACTTACCAGGGCTTCCCACGGAGTTTCCAAAACAGCTGATGCAGAGACAAAGGCGTAAGATGAGCTTGCAATATAGCTATGCTAATTCACGTTTAACATTTAATTAAAGTGAGTTAATTGGTCTAATCAAGCATGTTTTATTTCCTCTTTACAGAGCCGTATTCCTTGGCACTAAAGGTGTTGATTTAACCAAGTTAAACGAGACGCTTCAGCCGTTGTATAATGTCCAAACTATACAAGGTGGATCAGAGGTTATCAGTGAGACCAACATTG
Organism: Lepidocyrtus paradoxus; assembly: GCA_034696885.1. Lineage (NCBI taxonomy): Eukaryota > Metazoa > Arthropoda > Collembola > Entomobryomorpha > Entomobryidae > Lepidocyrtus > Lepidocyrtus paradoxus. Next base: position 10,131 of record JAQGAH010000797.1, on the reverse strand, counting down.
AGGAATTTCTTAAGATAGAGCGTACAACAGCCCTTATCAACGTTGCGGAGAGAACTTCAGCAAATGTAAGTCATGTAGTACCAAGTGTAAATCATTTTTTTTTCTTAAAAAATGAAAAAGTGTTTTAAAACGTTTACTTATATTGCAATGAAATACTATTTTTAGATACTTGCTCAACTTGAAGAACGAATTATGACACGGATTGATAATGATTGGAAGAAGGAAAAAGCGGAAATCTCGACTATGCTTAGTGGATCATTAAGGCCCATCGAATTCGATGTAAATATTGTCAAAAATACAGTACTTGTTAATCATTGTTATCAGCATCATTGTTTTTTGTTTTTTTTTAATCGGAATATTTTGTACCTTTGTTGGTTATTGTTTAGACCACCGTTTATGACCGTCAAGTGGATGCATCCTCCGTACTCACTAAAACAGCAGTTACGTATGCTTATGAAATTGATAAATATAATCAAGCCACTATCGCTGGCTTGCCTCAGCCAAATCTCTGTGAAAAGTTTGAATTAGCAGCCAAAAATTCAAATGATCGGGTGAGTTTTAAAATCACACTATGAGAATTACATGGTGGACTGTTTTAACGTGTTATTTTGCCGGTTTTTTAACGTCATATCATGTACCTATTTGTATTTTTTCTAGTATTTACAAGAGCTGTGGACCAGTATAGCAGAAGTGACGTCCGGTCTTGGAGGAGAAGCTATCGACCAAGACGCACTGGCAAAAAAGCGATCTAGTGATCTATTTGGCAAGAATTTTGTGTCCCGAGCAAGGAAACATCTTCAGCAAGGATTTTTCCATAAACTCAGTCGAGAGGTTTGGGGCCGGGCTGGAGAAACTCCAACCGGTAAATTAAGATCACATCTTATGCATTGTATATTGTATTTCAGTTCATAAATTGCAGTTCAATTTTCAATGAAGAAGTATTTTATTTTTAATTTTTTAAATATTTGGCTATCATAACAAAGGGGGTGTTCCAGCTGTCATCCCAATTATTAGAAGTTACATTGCGTTGAAAGGGCTGACTTCCACTATGGGATTGGAAATGGGAGCCGGTGATGTAGGTCCAGTTTGGCTTATAGTGTATATTTGTCTCCGATCTGGAAAAGCAGAGGACGCAGCTTCATTTATGAAAGATACAATTGGAAATACCGAGTTTGCGAGTATTTTGCAAGCCTACGCAGTGTCGGGATTGTTACCCTATGACATTGAATGTAAGTTGCGGATTGAATACAAACGCTCAATTCGACATACCAGTCAGGATCCTTATCAAAGGTAAGAATGTCACACAATAAATCGTAATTAATGTAAAGAGCTTAAATAATAATTAGAACTTTACGATTTTTTACATTACAGGGCAGTGTATTGCATTCTAGGAGGATGTGATGTGGAAGAGGATCATCCAGATGTTGCAAGTCGATTGGAGGACTATTTATGGGTCAAGTTATCAGTGATACGTTTCAACAGTGACGGAGCCTATAGCTCCGATTTCTTAACCTTTCCTCAATTCCAAGATATGATAGTTGAAAAATACGGTATATAATAGCAATAATGAGATGACAAATTAAAATGATTACATTTACTAAATATATTTGTTATAAAGTAATGATTTAATTCGTCTAAATAGGGGAATACTACTTCAATGCCACGAAGCAGCCTTACGTCTACATTCAAGCTCTTGTTCTTACTTGTCAGTTTGAAGCAGCTATTGAGTTTATGTCACGGATTTCAGGATTGAAGGCACATGCAGTTCATATGGCTATTGCATTGCATGAAAATTACATGCTTCTTTGCGGCGAGCCAAAAAGTCCAATTCGTAAGTTCATTTCCCTTTTTTTTATATTTCGACAAAAATATTTTTTATAGTCAATGAAGGGATTTTGAAGGAATGATTTTGTCTTGCTTATTGAATTCTAGTGAACCGAAATAAAAATGATCCTCCAGGCCTCCGGTGGCTCAATTATAGCAGAATTATTGTAAGCTTTGCTCGAACCCTCAAAGGACGGAACTCCAAGGAGGCAATAAATTATCTTTATTTCTTAAGGTAGTATATCTTGTTTATTTCTTTGGTCCATCTAGTTTACATTTTTAACTTTGTCTAATTGTAAGTTATTTCCACTGTTTCTAGAACAATGAAGGATGACGACGGGAATGACATGTTTTCAACTTGTGTCAGCGATCTCATTTTGGAATCCAGAGACTTTGAATTCCTGGGCTATATGAATCAAGATGGTTGCAGGAATCCTGGCTTATTGGAGTCAATGGGAATCAACGTGATGCCAATTGTATGTACTTTGAGGTTGCTTGGCTTGGATTTTCTGCCAAGTTTTCTTTTACCGCTGTTCTATTGATAAATGAAATGAAGATGAGCCCTATTAGAAGTATATATAAAATTGGATTTGCTTTTAGATTGTTCGTTGTGCCTCCGAATCTGAACTCCGTGGTATAACAGAGGATGCTATCCTGCTCTATGATTTAGCAGGGAAACATGAAGACGCTTTACGAGTTTTATGCAGAGTTATTGCAAAGGTTCGAAATACTTTGAAGTTGCAAATATTCTAATCCGCTACGTTGAGTACCTACTCATTATCAGTGTTAATATATTTTTCTTTCTGTTCAGAACGTTAGCCAACTGCCTTCACCAGAATCACCACGTCAAAGGATCAGAAAGATAGCCATCAGTTTCGCGGAACGCTACCAGACTTGTCCACCAAAAGTGTCTGATGGATCGCAAGTATCCACTTTCTACGTACTGGTTGATTTTATGACTTTTTTCGATGAGGTGTTTAGCAAACGTCACGAGACTGCTTTAACGGTACACTATAACTGTATTATAATCATGGCATATTACTTTCAGTTGGCTGTTGTAGTCTATTTCTAACTAGGCGTTATTTTCGTTCAGATTATTCACAAACTCAAGGTGATTCCACTTTTCGAGGTTGAAATTGATAAATGTGTTCGAGACTTCCATTGTTTTGCTGAAGAAATTCGAATGAACATTCCGGACTTGATCGTTGCCACAATGGAATGCTTATACATAAAGTACAAAAAATTGAAGGATGCCAGGAAAACAAATTATTTCTCGCCAGATAACGGTGAAAAAGAAAACGTAAGTAATTTCTTTGTGTGAATGGGCTTAATTTCTGTTGTCCGATATCCTGTAAGTAAGGGCACAGATTTGTAAATTAAAAATTAATTAAAATATCTTTATTTTGCAGCAATATTTGACCGAAGTGAGAGCTAATGCAAAGTCCATTGTCACATATTGTGGAATGATACCATATTTTATGACTGGAGATACCTACACCAAAGTAATGCAATTTGAAGTACAGATGAACTAAATCTACCAGTTCACCTCATCGTAATGTTACATTATCCCCGTACTATTTACTGCCTAATTCATAGTTGTAATACATTAATTACTGTAAGTTGTTATTTAAACACATCATTGAGTAACTTTTCATGACTGTGTGTCTATATATTATATATAATGTTCATATTGAGTGTGACAGAATTTAAAGTGTGACATGTTGTAAAGTAATGTGAAGCCATGTTCAAGCACTTTGATCAGTTGTAAAAGAATAAAGAATGAGCCTGTCGCCGCCATGAGCACTCACAAAAATATTACAGTATTCTTCCGGTTTTGGTTGCTAAGACTAGTTCTGCTTATTTATTTGTCGGCATATTTGATTTAATTTTTATGATCCATGCATATGAATTTTGAATTGTCATTTTCCTCATATCGAGCTGGAGGGATCATTTTAGATCTCGATACTGTTCTTACTTTGCTTTTCTCAGTAAGTTGTTTTCACAAATAATTTGAAAATTCGGAAAGTCGAATCCCCTTTCTGGTTTGCTCTACAAGCATGGTCGATGAAGTAGCTTCTGATGGTAAGTTATATTGCGTTAGAACGGTTTGTATTTTCTATCTATAAGTAGGATGCAATTACTTGAATAACGGAGCTCGGCTGGACTGGGCAAATAGTATTGTCCATTGCAACCAGTAATAATCTACATATTCCATTTCTTTGTAATAATTTTCATATTCAAGGGTTATCCGACCACCAAAGCACACAGGGGGGCGAACAATTCCGAAACATACTAATTAATCAGCATCAACGTGAAAAGTTTCCTTCAAACTATATCACCACTGGAAAGTATTCGTTTTGGTCGTTTCTGCCGTCCTTCATCTATGAACAATTCCGTCGATACTCAAACATCTTCTTCTTGTTCATTGCCCTTCTTCAGGTTTGTCGTCGATATCAATTATTTGATTTGTCTTAATTGGGAAAAAATGTCTGATTTCTAATAATTCCTTCCGTAATTGCAGCAAATTCCGGACGTATCTCCAACAGGAAAATATACTACTTTAGTGCCTCTTATTACTATACTAACTGTTTCGGCCATCAAAGAAATCATTGAAGATGTAGTAAGTTAATTAATGAACATTTGTCATGCTTATGATTTTTGTAGGAAGAGAGCGAATTGAAAATTGTGGCAAGGTGTATGATATGTAACATGAAATGTTGTTTTCTCCAGAAACGTCATGCAGGTGACGCTGAAGTTAACAACCGACTAATTGAGGTGCTCAGGAGCGGACACTGGCATCACACAAAATGGGAACATGTTCAAGTAGGCGACTTTGTGAAATGTTTAAGCGAAACGTTCTTCCCTGCAGACATAGTCCTATTTAAGTCGAGGTAAACGCTACGAACGACATCTTTTTTTCTTTTCAGCAGCCCAATAGCTTTACATTTGTATTTCATACAGAAATTAAATAACTAATTTTAGCGAGGAAGAGGGCATATGCTACGTGGAGACTGCCAACTTGGATGGCGAAACGAATCTGAAGGTGAAGCAGGGACTTCCAGAAACCTCTAACATCGAAGATCATAAATTTGCTCATTTGGAGGGATATATCAAATGCGAGGTTCCTAACCGACATTTGTATGAGTTTGCTGGGATGTTGAAGTTTAATCAAGAACAGTAAGTTGGGGAAAATTGTTATATCGAACAACAAATTTTTTAATGATTCCAAGATGTGTGTTCGATACTCATGAACGTTTCTTCTCGCTCTCAAGGAACTTGGCATTAACCCATGATCAACTACTTCTTCGTGGAGCAAAATTAAGGAACACCCATTATATAATTGGCCAAGTCGTGTACACTGGACATGAAACGAAACTCATGAAAAACTCGACCGCAGCCCCTCTAAAACGCTCAACTGTTGACAAACAGACAAACAATCAGATAATCATGCTATTTGTTATCTTACTAATGATTGCCGGTGTCTCAGCAGCATTCTCGGTACTAATTGTGGATACTAAAAATCTGTGGTACTCCCCCGAGAAACAACACATAGCCGCTACCGGAATGAAATCAAGTATGCAAGTTTGGCTTAAAATTATGTTTAAATGACTATATTTAAGTCTGGATGTAAAGTTGTTGGATATTTTTGTTTCAGAGCACTGGTACACGTTTGTTGAATTTTCATACAGCTTTCTTACCTTCTTGATTCTGTACAACAATCTCATTCCCATCTCATTAACAGTCACTCTCGAAGTCGTGAGATTTGTTCAGGTGAAAATGATTCCCAATCAAAATTTAAAATGATCATCTTAAAACCTGAGTATAGCTGGACAAGAGATTAATTTTTATTTTAGGCTTTATTCATTAACTGGGATGCTGATATGTACTATGCGGAAACAAATACTCCAGCCACGGCTAGGACTTCCAACTTAAATGAAGAATTGGGGCAGGTTGAGACTTAATAGATTATCGAGTTTAATTTTTCACTCTACTTGCTAAAATGTTTGACAAAACATGAATATACTTACAAATGTGTATGAAAATTGTGTTGGCAAGGTTCGTTACGTCTTTTCGGACAAAACGGGCACCCTCACCAGAAACATCATGGAATTCAAGGCATGTACAGTTGGAGCCAAAGTCTACCCTCCAGAGACCGTTTCCGGAGGAAACAATCTACTAGTGGAGAACATGCTGAAAAAAGATCCTACTGCGGATGATATTCGGGAATTTTTGGTCCTCCTTGCCGTCTGTCACACGGTAATTCCTAGTCATGATTCCGATGGGGAGATTGAATATAACGCTGCGTCGCCGGATGAATTAGCACTAGTTTTGGCTGCAAAATATCTGGGCTATGTGTTCATCTCGAGAACGCCAAAGTTTGTTGAAATCATGGCACTAGATAAAAAAGAGACCTACGAAATTCTCAACGTGCTCGAGTTTACTTCTACTCGAAAAAGGATGTCGGTAATTGTGAGAACGCCGGAAGGGAAAATTAAACTTATGAGCAAGGTGAGAACGAGAAGGCTGTCTGGAACTGATTTTATTTGGTTTTATGGAAAATCCTCAAATCTGTCCGTATATTTAATATGGTTATTCTATATAGGGAGCAGACTCAGTTATCTTTGAACTACTGGTTGGAGGCAGAGGCAGCAATGCTTTAGATCCTGTTCGAGCGCACACATTGGAGCATCTTCATGAATTCGCTAAACAAGGGCTGAGAACCCTTTGTTGTGCTGTGGCAGATTTACAACCGAAAGAGTATCAAGTTAGTGCTTACATTTAATATTTCTCTCATCATTTCGAAATTATGAGCTTCCACTCCTTCTTTCAACACCCTTTTCAAATGAGTTCTGTTCTGATTTATACCACGCACGGATAGCAATGGCAAGAAATCTTCCAGGAAGCATCCACGGCTATCAATCAACGGGAGAAAAAATTGGAAAACGCTTCAAGTCTGATTGAAAAGAACTTACGGTTGGTGGGAGCGACTGCAATTGAAGATAAATTGCAGGATCAGGTATTGATTGCCACTAACAAATAATAAAAATAATATATAGATTAAAGATCATTATGTAAAAACAACGGTCACATTTATTTTGCAGGTCCCTGAGACAATCGCGGCATTATTGGAAGCTGGGATTCATGTATGGGTGCTTACTGGAGACAAACAAGAAACGGCAATCAATATCGGATATTCGTGCAGACTACTGAGAGAGTCAATGGAACTTTTGATGGTCAATTGTGACAACGCGATAGTAATAATTAAATTTTGTTTTGTCTCTGTACATTATTTTGTTTGGTAACTTCAAACAAGATGCTCACATGTTTGCTATGATGTAATTGGCGTTTGTGTTAATTTTAGGAAACGGGGATCTGTTTGAACAATCTTCTTCAATCCATTTCTGTTCATAATCATGGAACTCTTCCAGAACTAAATGATAATGCGGTAATCATTGATGGGAAAAGTCTTAAATACGCTCTTATGGACGAGCTTCGACCCTTATTCTTGTTGCTCTGTTGCAGTTGCAAGGCTGTCATTTGTTGTCGAGCATCACCGTTACAAAAGGCTGAGGCAAGCTGGCAAAAGTGTTTACTGAATTTTTTATATTTCAATTCGTTGAACAGGTTGAATCGGTTGAATCATACTTCCTTGTCATGTAGTAGTAATATGTTGACTATATCCTTAGATTGTCGAATATGTGACCCACTACACAGGAAAGATAACTCTTGCGATTGGCGATGGCGCTAACGATGTCGCAATGATTCAAAAAGCCCATGTGGGAATCGGGATTTCCGGCCAGGAAGGTCTTCAAGCGTCTTGCGCCTCAGATTACGCTATCGCCCAGTTTCGCTTTCTTCACAAGCTTTTGTTCGTCCACGGGGCTTGGAACTATGATCGAATATGCAAAGTCATTTTCTACAGCTATTACAAGAACATTTGTCTGTACCTTGTTGAGCTTTGGTTTGCAATCTACTCTGCTTGGTCTGGACAAATTATATTCGACAGATGGACAATTGGCTTCTATAATATGGCAAGTTTAAAATACTCAAACTTTTATTTGTTTGGCTCATTAACAAAGAGCATGTTGAATTAACTTTATTGCCAGCTTATTCAATTCTTGCAGATGTTTACTTGCGCGCAGCCACTTGCCATGGGCATATTTGACCGGAATTGCAGTCAGAACCTGCGTCTCCGATTTCCTATCCTCTATCACCCAAGTGAAGATACCTTCAGTTTAAGAACCTGTTTCCTTTGGATTGGAAATGCAGTCATGCATTCTGTCATCCTATATTGGTTACCCTTCACATTGTATGACAAGGGAATCGTAACGGAGGATGGAAGAGAAGGGGGTTATCTGGTACTGGGGAACTTTATTTACACCGTAAGTACATTTTGCGTAAGAAACTGTCACATCTTTAAGATCATGCTGACACTTATTAAGAGTTAAAATGGTATCTATGTATATATGCATTTTTAGTACGTCGTGATTGTGGTAAGCTTGAAGAGTGGTCTGGAAACAAAGTCATGGACGGTTTTTGCACATCTCTCCATTTGGGGATCAATCATTTTCTGGATGGTCTTCCTTTTTGGCTACAGCTACTTATACATGTTTCGAATTGGCAAACTTGGCGCTGACATATGCGGAATCGCATGGATGGTCTATTTATCTCCGGTGTTTTGGGCAGGCATAATTCTTGTCCCACTGGCCACTCTACTTCCAGATATACTTAAAAAAGCGTAAACACCTTTTTTATTTAGTTAAACGATACGTTTTACATGTACAGACTTTAGAACTTATCCAAATAACAATACGATAATAATGTGTATATGACAATTTAATTAGCATCGACAACTCCTGTTGTCTGTCAGTTGAGGAGCGCTTTCGACAATGTGATATCCGTAAGAAGGATCCAAGTGTTTTCCTCAAACAAAAAAATGGGCCAAATGATTCCTCGTTTATACCAGAAACACCAGATGATACGCCATCAGGCGATGAGGGTCGTAGTGTTTACTCTTCCGCTATAACCTCTAGAAATAGCGCTGGTACTGTTCATGAAGAAGACGATCATGATGAAGATCATGATCACGATCATGATGCACATGAACATCACAAGAAGCATAAGAAGAAGAAGAAGCATCACCCCAAGAAGCACAAAGGTGGTGGTGGTGAAGCAGTTGGTCTAAATGATGGGGACAAATCGACCGATTTCTTGAAACTTTCTTCAAAAGTTGAAGGTAACTCAATGACAGTGCTATGTACAAGTTGCTTACGACAAATCAAGCAAGACCTCCAGTAAAACATTATTTTTATGTTCTATTTCCAACAGCAGAGCTGAATCACAACTTCATTGACTCCAAGAAAATCCTGAAGAGTATCAGGAATATTAAAATTATGCGTAAAATTCTACCTGGATCTGAAAATTTGCATTCGATCACACATCCCTCCACCCATCCCTCAATAAATCAAGCTCGTACTAAACTTGGAGGTGGCATGCCCTCAACTGGACCTCAATCCTTAAGTTCAAAAAGACAAGAAGAGCTACGTGCGGTCTTGCAACAATGGACTGAACGCAATCGCGAAAAAAGTCGTCAACGCACCAAACTGCATTCCTATGAAGAACGTGGCTACATAAATGCATGAAAACGTCAAAAGTTATACTACAATGTAAAATATTGAAACTTCTATTTCATACTTAATATGGACAATAAAAAATTATTCGTTTTGGAATTTTTTGAATGAAAAAAAAATTATTTTAGTGTAAAGGCAAATAGATATGGTTTTATTAAAATTTTGTCATTTTGTAAGTCATTCATTTCACGTTGCATTTCATTTAACATTGAATTCAGTTTCGGCTTTTCAACTTTAACTTGGAAAACTCTGCCAAATTATACGGGAATTGCTTTTTGGCAGCAGCTTCTTTAGGGTTATCATTCCTAGATAAGATTATAGCATAAATCGCATCCCTCCTAAAGGCCGGAGAGGTCTCTATTTTCTGCGAGGAGAAGAAATTCTGGAGCAGCGTCTGCCTCCGAATTAAGGGATCGTTTTCAACATGATTTGCATCCATTAGTCGATTGACTCTTTCTAGATTCGGAACTATCTGTTTCGACTTCTCAATTATATGCGCAAATCTAGTATATCTCTCGGCAATCACTTTGGATTTCGCCAATTCCTTCCTTATTTCCCCCGTGGGATCATCCTTAGGATCTAGCTCGAATTCCTCCTCCCTAAAGCCGCTCGGGACTGGAGGCACTAAATAAGGGTTCAACCAGTATTTTGGGTTCCTCCGCTTAGAATTAACCTT
>JAQGAH010000796.1:0-25209 GCA_034696885.1 Lepidocyrtus paradoxus | reverse complement strand
GGCTTATAAGGACAAGCATTATGATTTGACGATACTCCAAAAATTCCGTGTGACCAAAGATAGAGTTTTGACATCATTTTAGAAATAGCCTTCATACAATATATGTACTCTTGGCACAAAGCCAAAATACGCACATGCCACTTGGCAATAGTAGCTCTTCAAAGAAGCCAGTAAGATGCTTTAAGAATGTCTCAATCCCATAAAAACATCCAATGATTCGTTAATGGCGTTGTTGCCGTTAGGTTTTCCCACCTTGTGATGTCATCAGAAAGAAATAAGGTGTACTTTCCGCACCCCAGCCAGTAATGGAATATTAGATTAATGGTCTCAATCCAACTAATTATTCCAAAGTGAGTTTGAAACATATAATTGAACGGTGGGGTTCCTTCAACGATGGTATTGACTTTGAAACTCCCTCAGTCCCATCAACAACTGCAATAAATTCCCTATTATTAGAGAAAGTATATAGCTGATTGAAAAAAACTATATACCCATGTACATTTTACAATTAATTTGCCTTTGGATAATAGAAAAAGCTGATTAAGGTTAAAAAAGGTTACAGCGAAAATATTCGCGTTTCTGACATTCGAAGAACGTCAGAAAATCCGCGGAACCTGCTCCAAATGGAAGAAAATTGTTGATGAGAAAATTGGGAAACCGCTGTTTTGGAACACGCAAGAATCAGTTAATACGTCTCGGTTGCAAAGAGGTAAATACATGGAAATTAAATAGATTGTAATATGTTCGTTTTGTAACGCTCTTTCGTGTGGTGTATGGTTTAAGGTCAGCCGTTTATTAACTATGATATTAACAGTTTTATGTAGTTCTTCTACTTTGTACCAGGCCCACTATATAATTTATCATTTAGATTCAATTACATTATTTTTAAAATATTCAATTATATAATATTTAATCCATAATTCTATAATCGCATGACCAAAATTTTTCTACATACGATTTCGCTCATATCGTGTGTACAGGGGTATTTTGGGGCGCTGATCACGAATCTGAAATAAAACGGCCGTGTACCCCCCCCACCCTTTCAAGTTATTTGCAAAAAACCGATTTTTTGCAAATAAATCTGTATTGGGGCGCAGCCCTGTAACCGGTAACGGTACTTGTATAATTTATAGCATAATCAGCTAAAACGTATATGAAAATTGAAGGGACGCAGCGTAGCTGAGTTCCTCTCAGTACAATTTTTTACCAATACAATTGACCGGTACAATTTTTTTTGAAATTTTTATCATGCTGAAGTAGTTTTTTGCTAGAAAACAGAGCAAACTAAAATTTTATAAAAAGAAAAAGATGTGGACAACCGAAGGACAGACCAAGACCGTGGAGACCAATTTTTTCAAGAACGACTTCAGTGTATGTAGTACATGGAAGCGGAAACCAACGTGAGGGGCGGGATGCCTCCGTAGTAGGTGTCAAACATTCCACTGGCCGTACTCTTTGGAGTAGCTGCATCTATAACAATCAATAAACAATCGTTGGTAAAAAGTTAGGATTTGATGAATACGCTGAGAAAATGAGATTACAAGAGGGGCATTGTTTCATAGTTTTGGCAGCTGGGCTTGCGCATATAGTTTTCATTTTAGCTGGGTCCCCCATATCGTTACAGTAGTCCTCCTTACAACAATAAATCTCTGGGTTTGTTGTGCACTCATCGGCCGTAGCGCATCCTCTCGCTCCAGTAGAGTCAGCCTTACACATTGTCACACCTTCACCTTTACACGTCATTTGCAACTTCAGCAAACCCTTCTTACGCCTTGTGCACTTGACTATAAAGACAAAGAAATATCACAGAGAATTAGAGCTTGACCATCATTCAAAGCAATGTTGAACAGACCCCCGCTATGACCACTATCAACTCCACCATCAAAAACCCCCATTTCCGACCCTTTCAAATGAACATGTTTAAAAACCCGTAAATGATTTCTGAACTATGACTTACGAGCTTCAGTTGAGTGTAGCCCCGCAGCGCAGATCAGACCCACCAACAAGAATTAGTAAGGAATTACGGTTTGATGAATACGCTGATTAAATAAAGTAAAACTGAGAAAATGAGATTACCACCGCAATCTTTCACTTTTTTGGCCACTTTGCATATCTCATTCTTCTTAGTTCCCATATCGTTACAGTCGTCCTCCACACAACAATACATCTCTTCGGTAGTAGCTGCACAGTCAGTCTCAGCAACGCATCCTACCATTCCAGTAGAGTCAGATTTGCACTTGGGCTTGTCAGCATTACACGCTTCCGATGCCGTACCCTTGAAGCAATTGGCTAAAGACAAAGAAATAAGTATCCCAGAGAATTAGAACTGGATCAATCATGACCACTATCAACTCCACCAATTTCAGACGCCTTCAAATGAACATGTTCAAAAAGCCGTAAATGATTTCTAAACTATGACTTACCAGCAGCCGCATCAGTTGACCTTAGCCCCGCAGCGCAGATCAGACCCACCAAGAGGATAATCCTGAAATTATCCACCAACATCATCTTGAAGCTGTTTTTCCAAGCCCTTCCACAAACGCTGATTTCCTCTTCAGAAATGTCGCAAAAGCCCCACCAAACTCACCGATTCCTTTCCTCGGGAATGACGAATTCCAGTAAATGATGATTTCGAACTTGACAGGATCACAAAGAGGACGAAAACAACACTTGCAATGGACTACGAGCAAATGGCCTTTCAACCTGCTTCCGAATTCTATTTATACCCCGAATTTTCTGCTCCTTTAATGGTTTTCCTAGTTTCCAACTGTAACCATAACTATCTCTCTCGGTTTGCCTTCGGGCCATGACTTTGACTACTAAGGGTCGGTGACCTCATTTTCGCAGCGTTTTCCTTTTCCGTGTTTTCTCCCTCATCCGACCAATGAATGGGATGACGTCCTTGATGCATTCCATCTTCCTGATGCTTGGTTGATTGTTGATTAGTATGATTAGGCAACAGAGTGGCTTGTGAAACTGCTTTCACATTTGTTAATAAAGTGCATTTTTCTAGAAAGGGCTGCTTTCACTTTTTCTCACTTACATATATATTGCTGTTAGTTAATGGGACATACTGACAACTATTTTAATTTTAAAAAATATTATCAGCTGACAGGAAATTATGTTAGGCACGGTCCCTGCTTCATGCCAATAGTATTCTCACTTTATTAAAAGTAAATACTGCCCAAATGTTTTCAACATTTTTTTTTCAATCACATAATTCCATCAGAGTACAATCAAGTGGAGGGGGCGTGCTTGAACTCACATTAGAAAATATGTCATTAAAACTCCCATCATCTGCAAGGAAAATGCGAGTATCAAATTCATAAAATCTAACCAAACCTAAATCTAATCTAAATTCAAACCAATTAAATTAAAACAACGTTTGTACTATATGGCTTGGAAAGCAACTTTTCTTCGCAAGAAGGGCGTATGTGACTGTAAAGATGTTGTTTCCCTTAATTCCAACTTTATTTGAATCCAGCTCATGTAAAATAATCATTAATATTGAACTGTTTCGTCCTACAATGCCAATCTCCTCTGCCGGAAGTTCTGCAGATATCCATTCATCAAATGCTTTCACCTGTCAAGATAAAATGCAAAATTATATGGTCATGTTGGGGGTGATGTGAAACTCAAAAGAGTCAATGATTAGAAAGCTACTTTTACTTTGTGACAAATGGCAGCAGCCAACAAATATGTTGCAAGTGCAGATACGTAAATGTAATCACTCGATAGAATCCTTTCCAACTGGTTATTCGTCCCGAACAGCACGTCCAAGTTGCAGGAGTACTAAAATATGGATGCGATAATGAGCCACAGAATCATTCTGCTGCAGCAGCGTTTTAAACTGTTATATAATGCTCCAGCAGGATTTCAAATTTCGCTGCATAACGCTACAGGCCAGGTCATTTTCCTTGCAGAGGTCTGATTTTGCAATTGCATGGAAGGCAAATGAAGGTAGCCACAATTTAATGACGCCAACGAGAAGAAGTAGCTCTCCCAAGTAGCCGAATATCTGGCGGAATATTTTTTAAAAAAGCTGAGAACGGATGCAATTGCAATCACATAATTTGAGGCTTCAGTTTCAATCAACGCCCCATCATAGATTTTCGGAAAACTCCCATTTCTACATTAAAGCACGCTGTCCAGAAAAACGGTAAACTTTGCTTTTTTAAAAATCTTATTCTTTCCTATTTCCACAATTCGCCCTTGTAAAATTAACTAAATGCAGAATGCGAATAAATACAATAAAACATTTCAACTCTCAGGATTCCAGTTTTTTAAAGTTTATTGCAGAATTTCATGAAATATTTCCCTTAAAGTTAGTGAACAAAGCAATAACCGATAACTGTATATATATGTCGTATCCATACATTGTATAATATGCATAAACTTTTATTAAGTATTTCATATAAAGAACATCCTCCATAATAGAATTAAAGTAAAACAGCAGAATTACCTATCCTGTTTTAGCATAACATTGTCCATATTTTGTTGTAAGTACATGTACATAGTCATAATGCAATATAACGGTTTAGTATTGTAGAATAATATGTAGAGTAAATACATTATTTAATTTTCCATCAGTGTGAAGCCCAGCTAACGCCATGGTTTGAGCATTGAGCTTGGGGCTCACTGATGTACAAAGATACCTTTTTCAAACGCCGTTTTGCTGCTTAAATAACCGGTAAACATAAAGATAACAACTTATTCATCATAATTCATTTTTTTTCCTTTTCGTAGTAAACTAAATGAGCAAAAAGAGTACAATATATAGATATCCTTGTATAATTATGTATAATATTTCACATGCAGTTAAAAATTAACCCCAAATATATAAGTTTGTCCCGTAATTTTAATGATAAACAATTTGTAATCTTAAAGTCATTCAGGATTTCATGTATTTGCAATAATAACATGTATCGTTAGAATAATCTAGTATTTATGTATAATATATTCACTCAAGAAAATCGGCTTGCCCGTTCACTTTCCCATTCACAATCTGACGTAGATATCCACTCGAGTTTTTTTCATTTTTGGTTTCCCTACGTTTAGCAATGATTAACAAGTTAGTTTAAACGGTATGATAATAGTTACAATAATAATTAGTATTTAGGTAAGTAACTTGTATACATAATTTACAGCATAGCTTAGTTTTTTTTCAGCTTTACACTCAAATCTAAACGAATTCAGTAAACATCGAATTATTACTTTGATGTCAGTTAATGACCGTAATCATAAATGTTCCTTTATTGTAAACTCAGCTTTAAAACACTTGAAAATACATATCTCACATGATCATATCATTATTTCTTAATTGTAATTAAAATGATAAAAACCATTCAATGCACTTTCACCCGACCTCACTGCATCATAAGTGCACAATCCAGCTTTCCCTTTTTATACATTCCTGCCCAGAAACCACAGATAGAATTCAATCAGAACCAGCTTAGTTATTTATAATGATTATTTGCAACAATCAATCAGCTTTTAATTAACAAACTGCTGGCATGCAGATGCATGCTTACATGCAACTTTAATTAGCAATACATAGATATACAGTTGTAATCATAAATGTAGAATTAGAATGTAAATATAAGTATTTATAGAATAATCATTGTGATTTTTTAACAAGTCCACTTCAATATTCGTTATTTATTGATTGCATTTAGGTACCCTTTTTGCAATAAAGACAACTTATATTTATAAGTAAATATAAACATGGTGAACAGCTTTACTCATAGTCTTACATAGATGCACATTATCTTGATTTTTTCTGTAAATGATTCGTTTACATTTAAAGTTACTGAAACGGTATCCAGTTGATACGTAGTAGAAATCGGTTAAAACTGGCCAACTTTGCATATCAATATATCTGTGAGAGTTTGATGTTTTGGCGTGACTTTCAGCCGGTCTGTTGGACAAAGATATATAAGTATAAATCAGATATTTTTTTCCACATTTTTAAGTTAGAGTTTTGTAAACCACATCAACACAAACAAAAGTACCTAACCCAACTTTCTCAAAGATAACTAATAAGCAAACTTGGTCAGTTTTACCTGGAACCTCCTTCGTATTTGCAACATTCTGTAAATTAGCAATGATTCAACATCCTCCCACTTTCAAGAAACAAACACTAATTATGTAATTGTAAGTGAACAGTTGTATAATAGTAGTTAATTTATAATGTAGTTATACACAATGTAGCAAAAAATGCTTAAAATTTGTATTTATTTACACACTTTCACTTCAATACACACATTGTTCAGTTTTAACAAGTGCATGCTGCAATTGCTTCCTTTTAATTTTGCTTTCTCCTCAAAAAAAATTGCTCATGCATTAAAAATTACGTTATTTTGTATTTCTTACAATAAAATCAACCCTGAATACATAGTATACCTACGGTATGTCCATTTATAATTAACTCTAATTATTTTCACATCAGCATGAGCTAATTTATTTACTTAAAGGAGTGATCCTAATCACACTTATGATGTAGTTACGAATATACATTCAATCCAATATAGATATTTTTTTCTCTCAACAATTTTTCTGTTTCAACTTGCCCACTTCTGAAATCTGAGCCGTCAGCATCCTCACAATTGAAAAATTATATTTATTTTCCAGCATTTATCCCAACTAGCTTTCGCCGTTTCCCTTAAGTATTCAGTCAGACGTGAAAGGAAAAACAAACTTCGTTCCTTGTATCATTCCAGAGCTAACCGGTATTGTATTTACAGTCAAAATATAAATTGCGATACGACGACGAGTCGATATTCATATGTCATCTCATTAACATGGTTCTGTGAAGCAGAAATAGAGTTCTAACATTAGTTCTTCCCCTACTTAAATATTTTTCCGATCATATTAGAATCGTATTGTTTATGTTGATACATCTTAATTATGCTTTGAATCGCACCAGCATGACCTATTTCTGTCAAAAATACGTTTTCCAGTGAAATTTGTTGACCTGAAGCAAATCAAAAGGTGGAGTTGATAAGTTTTGAAAGCTAATGCTATAATTAATGCTTAGCTAATTCTAGTAAAAGTGTTTCCTCCACAAATATTCTTATTTAAATCGCTTATGCTAGCCGCAAAACTCATAAAGTGAGTTGCAAAGTTTTTCAGGTGAATTTTAAATGAAATTACAGAAGTTTTTATTTATTTTTTGAGTAACAGTGACTTTTTTTGTGTGTATTTGTGTATTTATATTTGTATTGTATATGCATATTCCCGTATTTTTTTGTAGTGTATTTACTTAAGTAGGTTTATTAGCTGGCTTAGCTTGTGAATTTTTAAGTAGAATATTTATATATCTGTACATCATCCTTGTTCACACGAGTTCAATTTGGAGAAACTAACTTTTCAGCGGATAGTTCACAAGTGTGGAAATTCGGAAATACAAATTTTTTGATTTGTCTACGCCTGTTCCACCACCGAAAAGATATTCCCATTGATCATATACCAACTTTTGTATCTTTCGGAAAGGGCAAAAAGTTATATTGTAATACACAGTTTTCTATAGCTAAGTAGTTTAATTACGATCGTAATATTGCATAGTACATACATTGCGAATAGTTTTGTTCAAAAATGCTAAGAAAAATTGGCGAAAGAAATCAAATTTGTATTGTGTGTTGTGTAGATTATTTTGGAGGCAAGTGTCAGAGCACACTAATGTAAAACTTGTATGTATGTATTCAGTTTAGATAGAATCACAAATTCTGAATTTTATACATGACCTAATAGTACCTATTTTTCACTTTGTTTTCCTTGCCTGTCCTATATTTCTCGACATAATTTTTTCTACATTACTCATGGGCTGGCTTATGTAGATCATCAATATAGTTTCTCGTATCTTGAATTTCATGTAATACTTTTTGTAATGATTCATTTTAGATACCATTATTATTGCTTTCATCATTAAAAGGTCTAAAAGCACGAGACATTTTTTGCTAAATAATATGGAAATGAAATATTTTCTGTTTTTGCAAGTTTTCACTTTCTACAGCAAACTTAGCGTCTATTTTGTTAAAGCCATGTGTCTATCCGACATAAATTTTAGCAAATGAAACAACTCAATATCACAATTATCATTTTTTATGTTGATGTGCATTTTGTGCTTAGTTAGTCAACCCGACTGATTGAGTTAAATTTTTAGTTTAGAGTTCCGCACCGCCATATATATGCACTTTATTGTAGTCTAGTCCTATTGCTCATTTAATTATTAATTGGTGAAGAACGTTTTCTCTTCCATTTTGCCATTTAAAAAAACAGTTCAAGCATTACTTCTTTCCTAAATTCCTAAAAGTGCGTCTTCCAACAAGACCATGCCACTTCCATTCAACCATATTCGTAAATTGTCGAAATGTCAACATTTTAAAATAAATGCTGGGCTCTTAAAGATTTGCCCAGTGTACATTAATACTATCCTAATTAGTATTAGTATTAGAGACAATACTGCGAGCTCATTGACATGAGTCATGCAATGAGAAGTTAAAGCAGAAGAACATTCAGTTAAGTATAAATATTTTAAACATTTGAAGTTATGTAATGTAATTTGTCATCTTCAATGACTATATCTTTAGTTAACTTTATTATTAGCTTACATTAGCTTTCTGCAATTGAGGAAGGTATATTACTCTCAAGGAGCTTAAAGTATTTCAGCTTAACCACTTGAATTATATCGTTAACAAATATAAAATTCAATGTGTTTTACAGTTAAAATGTACTTAACTATGCATAATATTTTACTTGCAATGACAAATTAGACAATAATATTCCTGTAATAGTTTTTCTTACTCTTTAGCATAGAAAAATGAAGTAAATATATATTGTTTGAAGTTTCTCAAGCTGAATGTATATATCCGGCCCAATATGTTTTTTTATATTATCATGCTTGTTTTTTACAGATAAAGTAATTCTTAAATTCTTAAATTATATATCTTAGCCAATTACCTAACTTTTAGTTGTTGCTGAAACTGTTTAATTTCATATTATCTTATCATAAAATCGAACGTGATATTTACGAATACCCTTTCATGGTAGAAGTTCTCAACCGTGTAATTCAGAGTCAATCCCAGTGACATTTTATGAGTGTGGGATATAGTCAATTTGTTGATTGTTGATTAGGATTTCCTGTAATTATGTTTTTGTCATCGGAGGTGATTGCCAATTGGGAAGGGAAATTCTTGTTCCTCAGCAAAACTTTGGGAACTGACAGTTTATAGGTCGTTGGTGAAAGTGAAGATTCTCTAGCAATTTTTTTAACCTTTTTATAAGATTTATAAACATGTTTTTTTTTCAAAATATGAATGATATATATAAAAACAGAGTCCTTTCTGAGTTTTCTCCCCCGCAGCTTCTCTTTTCTACTGAATTGAACAACAAATAGCACCAGAAATGGGGTCACCTATTGCATACATATTTTGTCGAATGACTCTAGCCGCAGGGGTGGTGGCATTATACACCGGGATTTCAACAGAAGGTGGGGACTCATATGGAGGCAATGGAGGCTCTTCAGTAGATGATGATGAGTCCGAGCCATCATCACCACCGTCCCCCTCTCTGTTGTTGTTTCCCATGCTCATCCCAACTTTCACCATTTCAGATCCGCTCAGCTCGGCTGCCAGTGACAATGGATTGACATACAAGTGAGGTTGTTGGGGAGCACCTGCAGGTGTTGCTGAGGATGATGCGACCAGAGCATTCTCCCCAATGTAATCCAAAGCATCCTCAGCATTATTACCCTCATCATCATCAGTACAGTGGGGGAGAGGTCCAAAACTAGCCCTTCTCCGCCTGGATTCCATAACGGCTTTGGGATCGAATGTTCCAATCTCCTCATCTTCTTGATCTTGAAGGTAAACACTTTTTGACACTAATACATCGCCATTGTTATGCTCCCGCTTTCTTCCTTGATCAGATGCAGCTTCGGGAGGACCACCACCACTAGCAGCTCCACTCCCTTTCTTCCCTTTTCTGGCGAGCTTCCTATTTCTCTGCATCATGACGGCGGGGAAATCATCAGCATTCTTTTGTTGCTGTTGTTGGTGGTGATGGGACTCCCTTTGTTCGTCCTTATCTCTGGCATTATCCCTTTCAGCGGGATTGCTATTGGTTGGTGTGGATGATATCGAATGGGGTGGTGAAGAGTCCAGGGCCATATCTTCGAAAAAATCTATTTCCCTTTCTTCTTCTCCGGCAGTATCAATCCCCTGATCTGGGTCATCGGATGTGTCGAAAACGACACCAAACTGATAGTACTTTGCATACCTTTGAGGATCACAGATCTCTGCGTGGTCCCTATCATCTATTGACGTAAATGAGCTGGGCGCAGAGACTGGAGACTGAGCATCCCCGCTATTACTCCTCTCCTGGGAGAGTCGACCGGCATTGTGATTTCGTAAGGAAAGTGATGACGGTGATGATACTGATGAGTCAGATCCTTTTCTCTCATTTTCGTTTACATTTCCAGTCTTTTTGTGCGAACAAGAGGGATCTTTTGTGGAGTGGGTCTCAACGATGGTAAGTGGAGCGGCGATGACAACTTGATCTGTATTTATGTACTTATTGTGGTCCAGAGGATGATGATGATGATGGGGCATTGAAGAATGTGCCCATTTTTTATCATTATTATTCTCCATTATCAAAGCGGAAAGCGGTGCAGGAGCAGAATAGACAGGGGAGTCTGACATGCCTGACTTGTGATTGATAATCGTGCCGTTGCCACCAGTCTGGACTCCAGATATGAGGGCATTACTTGATTTATCAGATTCGGAAGACGATGAGTTTTCTGGAGAACTTAATTCCAGCCCTGAGTCATAATCTTTCACTATTCCAGCAGATTTGGGAGCTGCTTCGCCTCCCTCACTTGTCCACGTTTTGGCTGTGGTATTGAGGTAGTTATTTGAAGTGTCAATGGAGTTGGTTAAGCCGAGCCCATCCTCATGCTTATCCTTCTTCCTAGGAATATTTGTAGCATCTTTATAATTATCAGTCAAATAGTTTTCATCTTGATCATCAGAAGTACTAGCTGAACAGGTAGAGGTCTGAGCAGTTAAATATTTATTGTTAATAATACAGTTCATTTTGTAGTTTTTGCTACTTGACGAGGAGTCCACCGAAGTACTTGTCGTCGTAGCGGGTGAAGATGTTGATAATTTGTTCGAAGACAAATGTGGGGCAACCCTTGAGCAAACACCATCCTTCTTGGGGAAGCTGGCAATAGCGCCATTCCCCTCTTTCTCTGTAGCTTTCACTGTGCTCTTCTTAGATCCGGATCGACGTCTAGTCACCTTACCATTGGAAGATCCAGATTTATTGGATGGTGCAACCTGGAATCAAACGTACAATAGCTTATTTTGAGCTCCCATGCGATATAAACTACACATCAATATAACTATCAAACTATCCGTTACTTACCCAAGGGTTGCCATACACGTTTTTTTGGTTCTGTTCCAAATTTGAAGCCTTATCATCTCTCTTCCTCCCACTACCCTGTCTCCCCTCCTGGCTCTCTTGAACATCATCGTCATCATCATCAAAATCCTCATCATCCGAGTCTGTCGTCTCCTCCGCGTCCCCTTCAAACTCGTCGGATGAGGAGGCCCGCGCAATTATAGGCGTCAGTGCATCGTCCCCTTGAGTCTTGAGCCATTCAGTTACAGCCAAAGTGATACTTTGCGGTCTCAATGGTACTTCGTCCCCCTTTTCTCCCTTTGCCTTTTCCACGCTATTATCCTCGGAATTACTGGAGAATGATGATGGTGTAGCTTTTGGCGATGCTGTAGTTGTATTACTTTTAATAGCCTCTTCAGCAGTTACCACCACTGACGTTGTTTCATCATTATCTTTGGGATTTTCTACCTTTTCCGTGGGACTGGCCTCTTCCAGATTGCGACCTGTATTTGTTGGCGGTTCTGATTCCAGTTTGGATGGTGGTTCCGAGCTAATGGCTGGAATATTTTGGGAAACATCGGCCGGAGCTGTTGGCGTAGTAGATGATAATGGGGAATCACTTGTCGTTTTTGCAGAATTTTTATCTAGCGCTTCCTCACTGGAAAGATTGGTTGTGGTAGAGCCACCCAGTGAAGGTAGAGTCACGGCTACTGCTGGCTCACTAGCCATAATAGGCAACTCCACCTCATGTGGAAGGTCCTCTTCAATCTCATCAATCGATGTTGTACGGTTCATAAAATCCGACTCACTCATGGACAGATTCTCCCCCGGAGCAAACTCCGAGCCGGCCACACTTTGATTAGTGTTTAGTGAGTCGGGGCTACTAGGCTCATTGGCTAGGGAGGATGGACTCTGTTGTAATTGCAGAGTTTCATATTGCCCATCATCATTCCCAATGGAAAGGGGGCACTGGACGGTAAGATCTGTGGGTTTCCTGGAAGCTAAGGAGGATGATGATGATAAACTGCCACTACCACAGCTTCCTGAAGCCAAATTAATGCCTTCCATTTCTCCAGACTCTTGCTGTGGGCTTGTTGCAGTGGTATTAGTAGTTGTGGAAGAAGAGGAGCAACTTTCCTGAGGTAACTGACCTGAATCATTGGAGGATGTCATTTGGTTTTGACTTCCCTGTCCACCCTCCTGACAGGTTTCATCAGCCGGGGCAGAACTGGTTTTATTATCCTCCTCATTATTATCCACCGGCTTTTGCTGATGATGAGGCTGATCATGGTGCTTCCCCCTTTTACTTTTCCGATGATCACTTTCCAATAAATTAGGCGGTTTATCCCTCTCCGGTTTCGTTTCATTATTGATGCTACTATTATGATGACTTCCAAGGCTGGAACTGCTTAGCAATGGGCACGGAGCAGGTGTTTTTCTGTGTTTCTTCCTTGAATTATAATTATTACTTTGACCCCCCTTATTGCCATTATCCACGTGACAACTTTCTCCAATGCTCTTCTCTGTCGACTCTGTTTCCTCACTGGTAAATTTTTTACGGGTTGCCAGCTTGGATTGGGACCTCATTAAGGATGTATTACCATCATTAATGGGAGATGATGTGCTTGACTCATTAGCTGAAGATGGACTGGAAGATGATGTGGATGCTGGGGATAGATTTAATGACGTAAGAACAGAAGCAGCATCTTTCAACTTGCCATTCCTGACTTCTGCTCCCACACTCCTGCTTTCTCCGATGGGTAGTTGTGGTGGCGGTGGAGATGAGGGGCTGCCAACTTTTTCCCTTTCTGCTCCTGACGTCTCTAGCTTCAGTGGACGAATTTCAATTTCCGTATTCATCTTGTTGGGACTTTCAAGCGTTAATGATGCTGCTCCTATATCTTTTTCTTCTCCTTTCGCAGAATTTCTTGGCGGTGGGGGTGATGACGATGATGATGTTGTTGCTGTTGACGTTTGTAGTATGCCAGGTCCTCCTTTTTTAAACTTGGCTATTGCTCCTTCTTCCGACTCAACTGCTGTCTTCCCAGGATTGAACTCTTTTGATGCAATTATATTTTCTGGGTTGAAATCACAACTTTGTTTTTTCCCTTCTGAGCCTGCCGCTCCTTCTGCTCTGTAGGCTGTTAGTTCCCTCCTATTCTCTAGTGTTGTTGAAATGCTCTTAGTTTCTCCGTCTCCTATTCCATTATTATCTTGTTGTCTCTCTGTCGTAGTCTTCTCACCAGTTTCTTTTGTTGGGGTGACCGTCTTCCTTTCTCCTTTTGAATCTCTGCCTTGATAAGTTATAAAAGTAGTGTCGCTTGTAGTAGAAGTAGTGGATGCTGTAGTTTCTAAGTTTGCACAAGTATCAGTAGCAGTAGGGATGTTAGCTAGGCCATTACTGGTCGCAGCAGAGCCTTCATCTGTCAACTGGAATGAGAGAAGGAGAAAAAAAGAGAAATTAAATCGATTTCATCTACTTTCCAAAAAACAACGCACATTCAACGCCTTTCTCCCGTAAAACATAATATGAGACTCTTATAATAATCCAGTCCACCCAGTGCAATTTAAGGATGCACCTGCTCTCCTCGATATCGACATCCCTATCCCTTCCAAACAGCAGCGGCACAATCACAACGCAACTATCAACCAAACTCCATTTTCTTAAATATCCGCCATCTCCCTATAATTGTGTAAGATGCGTGCACAGGCTCACTTACCAAGAAAAAAGTATCTATTGCTGTGAGTGAGGAGAGGAAGACAACGACAAAAACAATCTGCTCCCCTTTCATATTATACATCCTTTCATTTCCTTCTCTGTTTCCATTTCATTTCAATTTTATAGGATGAAAATAACATGTTTTATTACTCCACACAAAGGACGGGGGGAAAGCATTGAATGAAACACTTATCTTGTGTCTTGGATGGATATCATTACATTAAACTGAGAAATTGAGAGAGGGAGAGAGCCATCATCCCATAATAGAATGATGACACTTTTCCCTCATTCCTTCATCCAACTCTTTTCCCTCTACAAAAGGAAGAAAGCGAAGGGAAAGTAACATTTTTTTTCTCCTCTGATAATCCTGGATGAAGATATTTTTTATACTTCAAAAAAACCTTTTTTCTCTTCTAATCTTTCCTGTCATATATATCTACGTGTATCGCACAAAAGCCATTATAAACTTTTTGTTTAGCTATATTCATTACTGTTTTTTTCTTTCACGGAGAAAAAACTTACTCTCCTACTTTCCCCGACAATAACGATTGCAGTCCGTCAATTCTCTTTTTGGTAATAGGCAGAATGAGGGGAAACATGGGGAAAACTAGCTAAAAAAAGATACGTCTGATAAGTTTCGAAATGTCTTTTGTGTCACTCTCATCCTTTACTTTCCCTTGTTTTCTCCGAAAGGCTCCAATATTGTTTCTGACTTGTTCAAAATATGTGCTTGGAACACATCTGCAAGGTATGATATGCCTATGACGACGCTTTCTCCCTGAGTAAAAAATAAACTTTCTTTTCTCACATTTTACTTCTTGGATAGTCGTGAAGTTACCGCTGCTACTGGTGAAAATAGATAAAAATCACTCATTGAGGTAGATACATAAGAAGACAATAGCAGGAGCATCATCACCGGTACAGTGAAACATGAAAAAAGTCCTTTTATCTCAGTAGCAAAAGCTATAAGCTATAGTGAAAGGGCAAGCCCGAGTCCTCTCCTGTACTGGTTCAATTCTAGTGGAGAAAATGGGAGAAAGTGAATCCAACCAGTCATCTGTGCTACAGTCAGCGAAGGGAAAACTTTTCTCATCTGTAAATTGTGTAATATGGCAATTTCCCTGATTTACTGACATATGTCTCGCATCTTGGGATGAGTGGAGCGTAAACGATGAAAAAAATGTTTCCCCTTATTGTTTATACTCTCGGGGCTAAAAAGGAAGATCCGTCCGTATTCGCAATCCTTTACAAGCCAAACCATTCTACTCTCCATCCCATTATCATTTCATATTTTTTTCTATACAACTCTCATCCTACTGAATGAATTTCTGGCAAAGGGGACCGGAGATACAGAATTAACATGGTGAATGGGAATTTTCGACAATGTTTTTTTTATACAAACAGGAGTGATGCGATTTTGAAATTTTTATTGTGGAGATGCATGTAATGCGCATATCGCTAAATGCATATTAGGAAAGTGTCCCATTTTTTAACAAGGATTTTTGATTTTCATGCATTTGTGCGGTAGTTTTTGATAAATTTATAGATAGCGTATTAAAGGCTCCCATTAATATTCAATTAAGTACGTACTGATTCAAATCAAATTACAATTCAATTCACAGTCTGCATAAACTATTCCATGACATTTGCGAAACAAGCTGGATACTCGTGCGAATTCGTCTTACTGGATTGGATACCCAAAACTCAAAATGTCACACTCCATCTCCAACTTACAAACATACGTCCATGTACACGAGAATTAATAGGGAAGATAAATCGCGTGACATTTCTCTTTCAAGATAATGATCAGAAAAGTTGAGCAATGTGTGCTCCTGCCCCCCATCTATACAGATGTGTCATTGAACGATAAAGGAGAACGCACCGAGTGGTATTGCCCAATTACATAGCTAATCCAACTTATTATGAAGGATTTGGAGAGCTACCACCACACTCTTTTGTCATCCTCGAAAAGTTCAATTCTCCCCAGTTGGACTGGAAGCCAACCTCAATTATTCCTTCCCATCCGAAAAACGTAGCTTTGGGACTTATCAATGTGCATGCAAACACATTACCTTTTGCGAACCATTTTTACCAAAAAAACACCACCACCACCACCACCAGTACGAAGGAGAAAGCCTGTCACTGTCAGTATTCCCCTACTCTTCTTGACCCCCATTTGCACGTGAAAGCATACCAATACCAATTACAATTTCCAATGGATGCATCAAGAAATCATGCATTAACTAAAGTTTCGCTTCCTTCGCCCCTCCATGCAACGGGATATGGAGTAGTTAGCCAGGAGCTACCTATATAAGCTTCCTGGTATTATGCAAGGAAGGAAAGCGGATAGGTTCAATCTACAACGCACATTTATCAAAAGGACAGGAGACGTCAAGACAGGGGAAATGAGAACTTTCCTCCAATGTGCTTAATCTAAACGGTGGTGGTGGTGGGATAAAGTTGGGCATATAGGAATGGGAATGTAATAATAATAGATCCCTCGCCTACATTTCCTATTCCGCAACCATATATGGTATAGATATAACTTGGGAAAGAACACAAAAGGAGAAGAAAGACGTATCTCTTAGTAAAAAACTACCACAGGATCTCTGGCATAACAATGAAAATTGAGGAGGGAGCAGAAAAAAACGAGTAGTTATATAAAACCACCCTTCCCATTATAAACTATGGTGGTTATGAACCTACAAGGTGATAGTGATGATGATGCATTGCGTAGCACTAGGCTTGTTTTTTAGGTCGTGGAAGGAATTAAGGGGGTTAAGTGAGGGAGAAAAAAGGGGAGAAGAGTGAGAGAGTGAAAAACAGGGGAAAAAATCAATACAGCCATTGAGAGAGGTCCTATTTCCAAAGAAATAAAAGTGGAGATGGGCTGCCACATTTCTTATTATCATGATCATTATCATCCTCTACTCATTCTTCTTGAGATAGTTGTTGGCAGTTAATATGTGTCACCCTTTTCATCCTTCACTCCCAATTTAGCATCAGAAAGACCAAAAACCACAATCATAAAATCTATAATGAACGTACACATATCGGCTGTTTTTGTTGTGGAATGGAATGATATAGCGTTCCGTTCACTGTCGATTGATTGGGGTAAATGAGACGTTTGTGATTTTCAATCCCCATTCCTATCTACATAGTTGGATGAGTCAGATCAATAAAAATGAAAAAGGTAAGTAGAACAGGGTAATAAAAGCTGAAAATGTGCCTACTCCTATAAAAAACATTCCAAATAGGACTTCCCACGACCACTGTGACTGTACTAATGTGTTGGAATCAGTATTCACCAAGCGACTCCAAATTGTAGGTATATTTTTCATCATGAAAATGCATTTATGATGTGACAGTATCTCAGTGTGGAAAATATAAAAGAGACTTGTCCGGAATTATGCATGAAATGTTTTAAAGTAGGGAACCAGTCAAGTTTTTCTCTTTCAGAGTGAACTAAAGCCCAAGTAGTGCCTCTTGTCCCGTAACAGGAAAGTTTCCTTTACTTCCTTCCACTTTCCATGTTAGGTTGGAAGAGCAGGGAAAACGTGCATAGGTATGAAAAAAAAATTGTTGTAATTTTCGAGAGAGTGAGATGCAACCAAGCACATTCTTCTCCCTGATATACTTTTTTTTTCATGCTTTTACTCCTCCGCTTAACAGAAAATGACAGGAACTTTTTCATGTCACACTTTTTAACTTACTGATATATGATATGAAGGGAAAGGAGCGGTGCCATTATGTATGCGCTAGGCGATCCCACTCTCTCCCCTCCTGAAAAACTTCTGTCCTACGTTACGCTACTTGTTAGGTGTGGGCCATCATCCATATATAAAACAGATTGGGAGAGCCATCATTTTCCATAATTCCGAGAGGAAAAAGCCTTGAGACGAGAAGAAGGGGAAAATTATTGTGAGATTAAGGAAGGGGAAAAAGATGATCGTCCTAAGAACAATGTGACCTAAATATTTTCGAAATGAAGTTGGAGGCGTGGGCGCCACGTCAAGCCAAATATAAAACTTTCCCATCGGAAGGAGCGGTAGGTATGAGGAGACAATGATTTATCAATTGCTTTTCCGCTCATGTTATGACTTCAACTTGAAAGCCAAGTCAGCAGATATTTCATAATACTTAAGTCATGTGTTAGTTAACCATAGATCATAAAAGAGAGGCATTAAATCGTAATGTAATGGAGAACCCATTGAATGACTATGAATATACATTGCCTACGGTGTTGACACTTTCACCAATTATGATATAATTATCGAGTGTAATTGAACAATATCTTCTGCATCACTTTTCAAAGTCATTTTGAAATTCTGATTCAGTTAAATATAATTAGTGTATCTGGGTGTATGTAATTAGAATTTGGAGTAATTAATTTTCGATCGGCTGAACAAAACTGGATATATTACAGCTTTTGGGAAATGATCGTTATTCTGTTACATTTCTCGGGAATCCATGTCCCCTCTAGTTAAAATGGAATATAATATGTTTGTGCTATC
The DNA here is from genome assembly GCA_034696885.1 of Lepidocyrtus paradoxus. Taxonomy (NCBI): domain Eukaryota; kingdom Metazoa; phylum Arthropoda; class Collembola; order Entomobryomorpha; family Entomobryidae; genus Lepidocyrtus; species Lepidocyrtus paradoxus. The sequence goes on along the minus strand of JAQGAH010000796.1, from coordinate 6,576 downwards.
CCATCCATCTCAACTTAGAATTCCAACTGGAATAGGGTAATGACCTCTTATGCCACACGGCTCCTAGTTATTTACCAGTATATTCCTTTCAGCCTTTGTCTTCCTCCATATAAAAAATACACATTTAGCACAGTCTAATATAAATAGGAGAACTTATATATCTTTATGTTTACCCCTGTAAAGCATACAATTCCCTCCTCCCTCCCATACATAATAATGGAAACCCTTTTCGCGTCTTGTTGACTTCACTTGTCCCAGCGATAAGTTGACTGACAGACGGATGGACTTCTCCTTCACGAGAGAAATTTTTAGCTCGTTAACATTTAAATTATGTGTTTGTTCTTATTTCCTTACCAGTCAGTCAGCCTGCAAACGACAGAACCCTACTTGGGAAAGCCGACTGGGAAAAATATTGTCTTCCGAACGAAGCCTTCTGTTTTCTAATTTAAATCAACAGAATTCCTCCAAACACCAGCGCAGTATTTTTACTCACTTTCCATTCTTGTCACCCAATAATTGAAAAACATCGAAAACACATTTGCACTTCTGAACACACTTATGCGGAGACTGCATTATTTCTAAGTTTGTTTTCCCCCGATCCAATAATAATATTCCGCTTTCAACTAAACTTTACTGGAAACTGGAGAGTTTGTTTTGTTATTGATATTGCGTTAAAAAAGTCCTTATATAACTGGTTTCCCGAATTATGCACGTTTAAATATATTTATATTCCGATTCTCCTTAGCCAGGTTTGTTTTTCTCAATTTGTTTTGCTTGGCGAGGTGGACACTATATACTGATAAGGCTAACTAGTGAAGCATTCCAAGTTCCAAATGTGCCCAGTATGATAAGTGTGAACAGTTATTTTCATCCACATGAATGGAGAATGAGGCCAGGAAACTTCAGTGAACCTAAGAAATTCCCCATGAACCTGATGATGTGATGACGCTCACTGTTGGATGTTGGCTTTTGCACTGCCAATTACTTGCTCTTTCTAAAAAAAATCCGAAATACTTGAGTCATCAATATCATTACTTGTCTTTACAGCACTTGTAAGATGTTGGAACAAGTTATATGTATATGTAGATCAGTTGAATCAAAGGCATATAAATAAGGTCGACCAAAGTATTTTCAAAACTGCACAGCCTAGCCAACGTGAATAGGCTCACGGTATGATATGGATTGGAGTAAATATTTTTTAACGCAATATGTGATTACATGTACATGATCCCGTATAAATTGCGTATTCTGTGAGATTTTCGTCAGATATCGGGTTTCCTTTCTCTTTCCGGGTTCTGGTTCGAGAGAACCAAAGCAAACAACTTTTTGAAAAAAAAAATGTTCAACTGAAAACGCCTTCTTGTTAGTGAGGCTGTGGCAGTTCCACAGTAGTTTGTCTGCCGAGCGTGAAATAAACTATCCTCCATCTACCATTAAAAGTAAAACCTCCTCTGGTACGTCACAGCGTATGCATTAAGAACCCGTTTTAAATCAAGCGTATTGGTTTGAAATAGACGTTCACATGTTGGGCTGGTCATAGAGACAGTACTTTAATGAAAAATCTGCTGTTGCAGAAACTACTTCAGCAACACAAATGGATAGGGAAATTTGACAAGATGCAAAATCCATATGTGAAACTACTGATGGGAAAGTTATGATAATGACGCTATCAAAGTCAAGAAAACATGTGTTCTGAATCAGATATTGCGTCATACGTACTTGATGATGATATGACGCACTTTTTGACATTTAATTTTTTTACAGGAGCGTATTTTGCAGTCGCCAATTTTACCTCATGTTTTTACGTTTACAAGGTTAGATTTTACAATGGTAAGCGGATTAGGCATATGAAAATCCAGCAACTCTTCCACATCCAGATGTATCAGGTGTAAGATTAAGTGAAACATCGGTTGATGAATAAGTACATATATTTAATCCAGGAAAATCATCAATTTTTACATGTTCAAAACTTTACACATAATGTGTAAAGTTTATTATTAAAGTTTATATAATAAATTTTATTACTTTTATATTTTTATATATTTATACTTTTATATTTATTAGTTCATTTAAAAACGCAAAATCATCGAACGTCATTTTTATCTCCATGGTATAAAGCATACTAAAAAACGCAAAAAAATATATAATTGGCGTTGAAGTGGCCAACAATCTTTCAACAGTACTTACTACTCTACTCGCTCATATCAAGTTTGACCTCCATATAATATGTAAAGTGAAAGACAATTTTAAATAGATTTTTATCCATTCACAGCCTTCCACCTAATTCTCCTCACGACCTTTCGAGTTATGAATGTGAGCATTAGAAATTATAAATACCTTACAAAGGAAGAAATACCAATTTTGTATATCTAAAGTTGATCTCAAATGTATAATGATCAAGTGTAAAACCCTTTCCATTCCCCTTCTCTGAAACAGCCCCAACTTTAGCAATGTTTGTCTTTCCGCTTTACTCTGCGAATTTCCTCTGCAATATTACTCGTTCCTCTTTCTTGCTTTTCATCCTCTTCCTCCACCACAATACTCGCATTTTCCCTTCTGGTCATTATATTACCTTAGCTAGCGAAGCATAAGCAAGTCTGAAAGGAAGAAATAGTTCAAGACTAACCCAGTAAGACTCTCTGGCAAGTCCCCACACACGTATCGCTATTCCTTCTAATCGTTCCTACCGAATCCAGCCGTCACCGTTAGAATTTATGCGCTTTTCATTTGTATATCGTACTGCGACCACTGAGAATGGGACCAGTTTCCCGACTAGGCTCTGATACTGATCACCAGAATTCTACCGTGACTGGGGAGCGGAACGAAAAGGAACTTTCTTCAGAGAACTCATCCCACGGCCATACCAATCGGTTGAAATCAGTATCTAAAATTCGGTGAGTAATTTCCCCTTTCCCAATCCTCCGTTTCGGCAACTTTCCCTTAAAGGATGTACGTTACAGGCAATTATTTTCAAATGTCACATTTCCTCTTTGTACACAAACGCATAGAATGGTACAATGGTGAAAGCAATAAAAGGATCGATGACTGGCCGGAGGAAAAGCCATGTTATAAATCAAAATTACCGCATCCCCAATACATTCTCCATTTTATTTGCCCTTTCTGAAAATAACTAGCCTTCAAAATTCCTAATATTTGCGCAATTACTAAATATGATAATAATACGGGATCTCATTTTGTCTATGCAAACAACATGAAGGAGAAAACTACCCAATCACTGGTGGGTTTCACTCGCCTTCATATTCAATTCCAATCCCTTCAAATAATTTTGTCCGCTCCTATTCCTCATATTTGTAGAAAGTCGCCGATAAACTTTAATATCTTCCCAGTAAAAATCCATTTTTAGCATCTTAGGCAAAACGGATCGCAAAGCTATCGAGGAGGATACTGTATAAGAGCTGGTCTATTCCTGCTAAAATAAGCTTTTATTTTTAAGAAAGTTTTCGGCTCCATCTAATAATAGAAAGGAAAGGGGCACGGATCACCGCCAAAAATATAAAAACCATAAAGTGGAATGTTTTCGACATTGTATCCTTCCCGAGAAAATATTGGTCAATCCAGAACTCTCCTTTTAGATCCCCTTTTATCTTCATATGGCGCATAAAAACGGTCAAAGTTACACACGTGATTTTTATAGCGTAACATATTAAATTCTAGTCGACATACTTTCTCCCTCTAAAAAAAAACTTTCCCGTTCATGATTTCGCATTTTCCACTCTGTGGTTTTTTCTCCTTCCTCCATATTCGAAAATAGGCTGTTTGTTGGACCAGCGCATGTAAATAAAAATCTTACTGTCCCCCATCCCCTCCCCCAGACACTTTCATACTTATATGGGAAGAGTAGCGCTGATATGTTATATCTGTAGCGCTAAATGTGTAATAGTCCCTATGTGTTTACCGTTAAGGGAGAGCCCAGCTGAGCTGAATAAGCTAGTTGTAGTTAGAAAGCAGTAAAGCTGAAACTACACAATAAAAGCTTTTTCCCCTTCCCTTTCCAGACACCAAACGACCACACCGAAATTATTCGGAACGGGAGAGAAACTCCAGTCCTCTAAAGACTGGAAACTTGCAATTTCATCTTCTTTGAATAAAATGTTTGGGTGAAAGTAGCTCTCTGAATTACCTCGATGCATTATGCACACAAATGAAATGCCGCTTTTAGGGGAGCACTAGGAAAGTGAAAGTACTATAGCTTATAGTTAATGGCATGCTATATCCCAGTCCCGTTCGTAGAGTAGATTGGTCCACTTTTTGTATTTATGTTTACTTCCAGTAGAGAAAAATCTCCTATTTTAAAAAAATAAATAAGGTGGGTTTTTCTAGCTCCACCCTGTCAGTTGATAAAAGGGATTTTCTAATCAAGTTAAAATATTTCTTAAAGTACACCTTCCTCTTCCTCCCTTTTTATTTGGGAGGATGGTGGGAAAAAGTTGTAAACTGTGAAGTGGGTTTCCCATCCCATCCTTCGGTTCATCTAGGTGATGCGTGCTGGGAATAAAGAAGCCATTAAGAACGTCTTAATTTAGTTAATTATCGCCCATTCATACCGCCTCCTGTTATTACTCTTGGAGAAAGTATCTCTTTCAGATCCTCCATGCTTTTCATCATTTCCTTGATGAATTGCACTTCCTTTCCCTTCTATACCCTATGTAGCTACATTCATGGGAATTTTTGGTGAGTAAAAGGGTAAAACGTAGTTATAAATGCTTTTAATGCCCGGCGCTTCGGTCCGAGTTTATCTTTTTTTAAGATTTACAAGTTTTTTTTCGCATGGAAGGAGCGAAATTGTGCTTCAGAGTCGAAGAGGGGAATACGCGAGAAACGTTAATAACTGTCCCAATTCCTAACAAAAAATTGTAAGATAGACAGATGAACAACAATCCCATTATAATTATAACTAATGGAGTTTATTTGGACTTGTTTTATGTCTGTACTTTCTCCTTTCTCCCAGATATAGTCCATTAAAGATCAAGTAAATGTATTAATTAGTGACCAACAGGGAAAGTAGGAAAATCAATAATTTTATCCGAAAGTATGGAACTTTTTAGGCTACATTCTTTTGGTAAGGACATATGCTACCACAGCTAAAATGACTATAAATAATTTTTATTTTATTTTACAAAATACAATAGTTTTTAATATTTATTTCTATTTCCTTTTAAACCTTCCTTTATCTCGCTCCTTTCCTGTTTTGCCAATCCAAACACAGAAACGGCCTGTTTTCAAATGGTTCCTTAATTGAATGCAAATTCTGTTTTCCCCATTTCCGCTGTTATTGTTGCAGTTCCACAAACTGCACTTAACTCTCTCCCTCTTGACTCATTCTATCCATCAACTTCTCACACTTAGATATAAGCCAGTGGAAACTTGTCATTTCCCATTTTCACTCCGCTTCCCCTCCCAACATCCTTCCTACGCAGTGTAGCCAATTCAAAAGCTAAAAGTCCTTTATGTGAAAGTGTTTACTCAAACAACAATGATGAAGTTGTTTTGCTCAAAAGCAATAAACACAACTGCGTTATGCAACGCTTGATGATGCTGTGGTGGTATCGAGTAGGTTTGGTGGAAGCCTCCAAAATTGTTTATATTTACTCACTTTCTCCTCTCTCTCCCCGCTTAAGCCTTTTCCATCTCATTAGCATAAGGAATTTATCGGTAGCCTGTATACAAAATACAAAGCAAAATATATGCAAAAGTGTCTCCATTTCACATGAAGCTCCCAGACAAAACCCTTTCTTCCCACTTATTCATCTGCATTTCCATTCCATCCCATTTCTGCGGAGCTCTTTCCCTTTGCTGATTGCCATTTACAAATGTTTTGATAATGTGAAAGCACATCCACGCTTGCTCCAACCTATTCCAGCCATTTCCTGTAATAAATGTCTGGATTACATAATATGACAATGGGAGGAGTGGAAGTTTGCTCATTCCAAGTTCAAATTCCTTACGACTCCCATCATCATCCTTCTCATATTATATAATCTTGAGCTCAGCTCATGTGGTATGCCTGCTCTAGATTCGGGAATGAGAAATCCCTTTTGTTTTCCTTTTATTTGCCGACGCTCCTTTCTCCTGCTTAAATAAATGGTTGGCGGAGGGAAAACCGCGGATGTGGAATCCATAGCATCTGCCGTATATATCCAAATAAGTAAGACAGAGGGAGGGAAATGGCAGTGGAGAATGAGCAGTTACAGTCAAAATCCTCCTAAGTTGATCTCTTGACTACCTTAAGTTGTCATCTGAGCTTAAGCACATCATTCATCAAAAGCTTTAAGCAAATGTGTAATTTCTTTTGTAAAACATCACCCCGATCATCCCTCCACCGCCACTGTCGTCATCATCATCATCTAAGAAGATTGTTGATGGAAGAGGCATGATTGCCATCAGGTTTGAAAGGGAAAAATAAACTTTGATCTAGTAGATACGGAGGCGAGCCTATATAGCCCTTCTTTACCACTTCCAGGAAGCCAGCAAATGGAGCAAGTAAACTTACTAGCAAAAAAGTAGCAAAAAAAGTTCTGGATGTTGTTTGAGCTTTCCTATCAGAAAAAGCCAGAA
>JAQGAH010000795.1:0-25221 GCA_034696885.1 Lepidocyrtus paradoxus | reverse complement strand
CCGCAAGAAAAGGCTTAGTGTGAGTGAGACCTTAACGGAGTTTGTGCCATCTAGATAAATTGGTATCCACAGTACATACAACTCTGAGCAAATCTAATGTTGTTTTGGGCTTAACAGGACATTCTCCAAAGCAATCTTGGTATGAAAGAGAGAGAGAGACGTCGCTCTTCTGGGATTTGTTTTCCCCTGCCTATCTTCATTCATTTTTCATGATCGCCTCTACTTCCTTTGAGATCATATCTGTATGCTGAAACATAGGGGATTAGTTCTCTCTGAATTATTTAGGTTATCTTGCCATTTCTCCTTTATATGTAATGCAAAATCCATGAGATCTTTTCGTGTTGCTCTTTCTTTCTTCTTCACTCTTCTTCTCTGTCAAAAGATATAAGACTACTGCAAGCTTTCGTCCTTCCATATCCTTCTCTCCAAATTGAACAAGTTTTAGGGAGCGATGATATAGTGATACGGATATATAGCTAGATACGTGAGGTGTCCCGAATGAAAAGATTTACTCTTTTTCCTGCACAATTCTACGCATTGGCAGTTTCATGCAGAATATTAAGCCTAATCAGTTCTACAAAAGATAGCAAATTCTGCACAAAATAGCTGCACGTTACTGATTTGGGGGAATTTTGATGCTTAAATTGTTAGACACCAAGAAATCGGTGAGGCCAATTAAGCAATGTCGCTATTGCATACGTGTGGATTTCGGTCAACTTTGACCGAGGTTACCCATTAAGGTACTTGTTCATGTGCAAACTGTACGAATATATTCCTGTACTAATCCATTTTGAGTAATGGGAATATTGTGAGGTGGTCAAATGTCTTCATTAAGCTCATTAGCTGCCGGTGTGATCCATATGCATGCCATGTTCTGCAGAATTAAATATGCACAAACATGTGCCAATTTTAGCCAGAACCAAAGAACGTCTAATTGCCATTTGCCACCAAATATCAGGGTGGCTGGTTTAAATGGCCTGAAATGGCTCATAATGGCAAAAATCACATGACACATGCTGCTGCTGGGAGCGAAATTCAAATGAGGGTACCTTTAGCATTAGTAGTGAAAGTCATTGTTTTGGAGTAACTGGTGAAAGCATAATACCAAGCTGGTTTCTTCTATTGATGTTTTCGAGGATTTTGTATTTATTTTTACTTGCTATTGGTTATTCAATGATGAATTCTATTATCTTCAATGAATACTATATGATTAGCCGATGGGAAATGTGATATAAAAGAGTTAGAAGTGCTTCAAAATTAAATATAGAAAGTGGAAGTCATGGAAAGGTAGCCAAAAACGTGTGATTCGCCAAGAAATTGTATCTAAGCGTCACTGTTGTTATGTTATAAGACCATGGCTGTAATGCAAACTTCGTGTGTTTTAGTAGTCATTACAGTACAATCAATTTATCCTTGTTACAATTAAAGTAAAAAATGCACATATAATCAATGTAACTAGACATAAGTAATGTCACAAAGACACAATCCTAGCTGGAGCTGATCTGATGGAGTCACACAAATCTGAAATGGCTCTTCTTCAAAATATCAATCTCTCGGTCTCTATATTTAATTTTTATCTCAGAACACTCTTCAGAACAATAAAAAGTCGAATTATATAGTTATGAAAGTGACAATTTGAGCGTTTGAATCAATATATTCATCTCATTTTGCATGAAAGTACTTATATTTCATGAAATGTATTATTTTTGCCATTATAGCCATTTCAGGCCATTTTAGCCACCAAAAAATGGTTGGTTTTAACCATTTTTGCCTGGCTGGCTAAAATGGTTATAGCCGATTGGGCGTTCTATGGCCAGAACTCTCTTGCAGGATTCGAAAAATCTTTTCTGCAGAAAATTACCAAAGCAAATGTCATACGGTATATGCTGCTGTAAGACAGGTTTACTGGGTCTTTAGCTACTTTCGCTACTTTTCATGCCTGTATTTCCCCATGTCTATATGATTTGCTATGTTGGCAGTTAAACTTATATCTAGTAAGACGCTGCTCCTTCCCCGTCAGATGGGGAGGTAGATAGGTAGTAATAACGGAAATATGCACTCCACACCAAGTCAGATATTTTCACTTTAGCTTCTACACACATTCCTTGTGGGTAATTCCTTAGGTGAGCTTAAAATATAGATTTTAGTAGTTTCTCTTCCCACTTCCAATTTGTCTGATTTTCCAGTGCATATTAGAGGACTCCTTTCACTCCTGGATTACATTGATCATAACCGACTGAGGGAAGCGCAAATGGTTTCCAATAAGTTTGTTGAGCCAGGCCCGGATTGAAGAGATATGGAACTAGTAAAAACCAAGGTATGTATCTCATTTTTTCAATAAATGAAATGAGACTCTGTTGTCATGTTCCGTAGTTTGGCAGTAAATGATAGAAATGTACTTGAAGGAAATGACATGAAAACCTATACGGGTTGTATGCCCTTACCTGAAATAGAGAAAGTGACAGGTACATACGAGAATCTTGTTAGTTCATATGATAGATCATCACTTGAAAGTGCTTGTATCCGAATACATGCTTTCCCTTGTACCCGTATAAATATTTTTATTATAATTGTAACTTTTTCCCGCGCGGAGCCCAATGTACAACTTTGAGTTGATTCCATTTGATGATTGGAGGCAATAACCTGACTTGTTACATTTCAGCTTATTATGATGCATGCCTCATCCCATTCGAATTCACCGAGTGAGAAAAAAAGCATAAAAAAATTTGTTGTTGTTGGTTCATTCTGTGTGGTTTCTATATGAAGGCGAGTGTGGCTGCATGAACAAGTAAATCCATCTGGCCAACTTCCTTTTGAAGGAGGCATTCCTGGATTTGGAATAGACATGAAACCAACTCGAGCCATTACAAGTTTTTTTGCTCTCTCTTCTCTTCCCTCAACTTTCACTTTCTTGTAATATATACTTTTATGGAAGTTTTCTCCCATTCTGTGATGGATTACTCAATGAACAGTTTGTGGCCTCGACTTAACTATATTCTTTCCTCATCTTGGTTACTTACCTTTCCAGTCTTTTTTTTTCTCTCTCTCGGTAAGTGAATGCAGAGAATGAAGTCAGCCTTATTTGTGCTGCTTTGAGGGGAAAGGAAGTAACTTGGATCAAAGTAGACCATTACTGAATGATGATTACGGTGTATCATTCTGGAAACGTATGTAATAGTAATATAGCCAGTACAACGGCCATCTGTTCTTATTATTTTCTTAATAAAGCAGAGTAATTGATTCCATTCAACTTCTCTCTTCACTCAAAGGTATTACTTCAGACAGGTGGAAATATTTGGCTTCCTCCCACCCACCTTCCATATGGGCAGCGAGGCATTATGTCCCTTTATTAATACTCCTGAATTCCGGTACGCTATTTGCTCAAAAAAAAAGAGTCAGTCACTGCCACACATGACATGGCAGAGTGAAGAAAATAATAATGAGGGAAAGACAAGCAAAAAACCATAAGTTTTGACGGATGAAGCGGGAAAGAGTCAGAATCAATCTGGTCGTCAACCCCTGTAACTTTACTATCTTTAAAAAAAACGTTATACGATATGTTTGACGAAATGGAGCTTCCTTCGAGTTACACTACACCTAGCCATTTATCTCTGAGGAAATCGAAGGCTTTCACTATGCTTCCCTTATCATAATTTATTATCAGCGTCGTCATTATAATGGTCTAGAGGATGATTGCTACCGAGGAGTAATTATTAGGGGAACGGTGCTTACCATAATGGATGATGGAGTGCAACGTCCTTTTTCTAAGATAAGTAGGTTGGGAGCGATCGCTGATAATCATCCCATCCATAGTTGCTCTGTTTACATTACATTGATATTGCATACATATGCAATGGGGTGGAAGGCAGGAAAAAACGGAAAATTTGATGCCGCTCTTCTGGTCCCAGAGATAATGCTTTTGGAGTAATGGGAACTGTGACGGAGGGATATATTAGGTAGCTCTCCAGTAATAAAAAAATACAGTTCTAGTTTAGACTAAGAAAAAGGCTGATGGCTCTCGTCTGTTTCACCATGATAATGGATTTTAATGGGCGTTTTTTTTCCTCCAAATTTTATGTGAATCGATAGGGAACACTTTTCTTAAAACTCTGGGCAAATATATTCCTCATCATAATAGCTGAGCAAAGTTAATAATGGCTGTGTCCTCGGAGGATAAATTGAAACCGTAATAAAATCAGAGCGCTTTTATTTTGAAACATTAAATTAAAACTGGAAGTATCTATAGGAGGAGGAAGGATGGGGAAAGGGGGGAAAAGTAATTTTTATGTTGTTTCCATTTTCTCCAAATTGTGTAAAAGTTTATTGGAAAGCTACGCATTTTCGTCGTGTCTACCCTGGTGGATGTTATGCTGTAAATAATATATGTATTAGATGTATTTTTTTTGTTAGTTTATGTGTGAGTTCAAACGGAAGAAAATTGATGACGACAGAAACTAATAAAAGTAATAATGACAATAGGAGCAAATAGGGATGCGATCAATACAGTAATTTTTTTTGCCTTCTTCCAGTCCTTAAACAATGGGTTGATGAGATTAGACAGGAAAATGTCTCTATTTTTCCATCATCCTTCTGGCATTATTGGGACCACAAAGGGGCAGGGAAAGGAATATGAAAGGAAGTAGGAAAAAAGTTATTTGACTGGATTGTGTGTAGACGGAAATGTGCATTATTGCTCATAATTCTCATCATTTTCTCCGTATTCTCCTTCTCCGGCCCGTTATTACTATTATTATTGGGATGTAGCGCAAGAGGAGAGACTAGACTTGGTTTCTTGTAGTTGATGGCTGGAGTTGCCAGAGGCTTTTCCTCAGACGTATAAAAGGCATCTTTATATTATAACGGTGGGTACGTAAGGAGCAGTGTAATATTAAGCATTCTTATTATATATCTCGGGCAATATTGAATTGACTTTCAATAAACTGGTTCTGGATTTTTTTTTCGCTGGGAAGGAAGAAAAAGTCAAACATTTTCTTCCTCCACCATCTGCCTTTAACTCTTCCTTGGCTTGCTGACTTGATGTTGTGTATATTATATCCCTTTTCTTACAGGATGAGATTCCTCTTTCAATCAAATCTCAATTCTGGAAAAAATCCAGCCTGCAAAAATTGAATCCTTTCACATTCATATTTAGAGGGAGCGTTATCTTCCAGTGTTTCCTTGAGGATCTATTCCTCTCTGATGGGATTTTATTTCAAATCTCTTTTGTTGTTCCTTTTAATGTAGTTCTTTTTATTTTTTTTCTGGTCGTCATGTGGGTTCGAGTTTGTGTATAGGATCTAATGTAATGCTTCGCTTCACTTTTCCCTCATAGCTTTCTCCTATTTTTTCTTCCTCTGAGTCTTTCTCTCCTCTATCAAGAAAACAGCCAGGAGTGAGGATACGGAATCGCAAAAGGAACATTTGGCTGGTAAGGGGCAACCAAAGGCAGAGTAGTTTTTGCTCGGCTCCATTCCAGGCTGAGATATGTGTACGTAGCCGGGAAAGTAAGCGATACAAAGGTAAAGTCTCTATTGAAAAATACATGATGGTTCACCTAGCCACGTACACACACACAAACATATACCCATCATCCCAACACGTCCATCTTCCTTCAATTTCATCTTTACCTTTCCCATTACGAAAACTTACGAATTTATATTTCCCCCCTTCCTTTGCAATACACTTATTTTTTGGAAGGTCTGACACAAGTGAGCAAGGAAATGTAAAATGAAAAGGGCAAGGAGAGAAAAAAGGATAGACAGGAAGGCGACTAACATGTCAATACTTAAAACTTTGTTACAAGTGTACTCCATATAAAGGGAGAACACATGTACAAGCACATGTAAGGATGATAGAACGCTCCTTTTCAGTTTTGATAGAAAAACTATTATTTTTTCTCCAGGGGATCAAAATTCTTTCATTAAGATTTCCTTTTAAACGATTTCCTCCATGTGAGCATGTGTAATATGTAGCCTATAATAGATATGCTTACCTTTGCTACTCCCGTTTTGCATGAATTTCGATTTTGTCAAGTTGTTAAAAGTTGTTTAATGGGAATAGGTCTGGTCCATCCTTAAGCTGTCTCTCACCTCCCACGTCTAAACAAAAACATACTCACACTCCTAACCAAATACTATAGCACATATACATTTCCCAGGAAAGTTCTCTGGAATTTCCTAAATAAACAGAGCACAGCATCTCATCTCATAATTTCATGTAGGGAAAAAAACGCCCTCACAACGGAAAAGCGGAATGCCGAGCAAATTGATCTCTGTTCTTTGTTTCTCCAGCCTTGCCCATTTCCCTTGGCCGATTTTCATTTTGACTATTACCCCTGGAATGCCTTGCAGAGTGGAACTTCAGAGAAATATCCACAATTCTTAGTTGGTAGTTAAAAGCTATAAAAACGTAACATTGTAACTTACACACACCCACCCACCCCTTCCACATCTACCTCTACCACAACCACCATTGCCACCTCAGCCATCATCATCCGCAGCAACCAGTGCAAAGAGCAGCTGCCACATGCAACCAGCAATATGGCGAAAAAATGCCAGAGATTTTATAGCAACAACAGGATGCTTATCCCCAGTTTTCGCTTAAAAACATGGGAGGAAGATCTAAAACCTCAGGTTGTCAGCAGAGCAGTCCCTTTGGCCTCCCTTCCTCCCCGCTAAATGAGTACATTTCTATTGAGCTAATGTTAGCCAGTCAATTTTAACCGGAGAAAAGTTAAATGAATTGTTGTAAAAAAAGGGAATGGGAGAAACGCTTGGTTGTTTTTAGGACAGGTTTATATACGAGTTTTATCGCCCTGGCTTTAGCTACCCTGGACCTTTACACTGGCGTGATATCCCATTCTCCTGTATTGGCCAATGATAACAACAAACAGCAGTAAAAACAAGTTGGAGGGGCCATACAGATGTGCAAAACATACGATTGCTTTCATTGTCCAGCTCGTATGTTTTTTTTTCTTCTTAATTTGCTGCAAAGATCGTAACTAGACACGGGCATAATGGCTATATCGTTGTTATAAGTAGAGAGAGAGCCTATCAGTTATAAATATACTTATGTATCATCTTGAGCAAGTAAAATTAAAGGGGAAACTTTAAAAGGAATAGGAATAAACTAAGGAAAGGAGAGATGCCAGGTTGTTTCAAGAAAAAGTTTACGCCCAGTATAAATTCCTTTGGGGCAATTAGAGGCTGGACAAAGGTATTTGTCCTTTAGTATTCTTATATCCTTCTGGAAGTTAGCTCAGCATCCTCTCCTACTCACTCTCTCTCTTCCTTGTCCGCTCACTTTTTTTTCTCCTCTGTCTTCACGTCTAAAACATATTTAGGTATTAAATGGATTTTCGCCTTTATTTTCTTTCCGTTTTTCTTCCATCCTCCGCTATCCTCCAGCCTTCCACTGTTTTTTTCTTCTCCGTTATGTTCGCCATTACATTTTATCCCTTTGGAGCACTCCTTATATCTCTTACTAGACATGGTCAAAGTTGTAGCTTATAGTTAGTGGTGGTGGTTTCGTCTTTCACTCATCCAATTCAATCCATCTTGGAGGAGGAAGGGGAAAAGACAACCTAAATTATAACGAAGGCACCGTTCCAATAATGTCCCTGGATTCTTCTGTCTTTAATGCATGTTCAGTGCCGATAATGGTTTTACTGGAACTGATGTATTTGGACGTCTTCTTTCCAGGAAGTCATGCCATGCCATAGATGTATCTCTTCTTTAATGTTTGAAATGGGATAGAACCCTATTGATCGTCATCAGTCTGGATGGCACTCTCTAGCAAAAACGGGTTGATCACTGATCATCATCAATTAGCGTTTTATGCCTTTGTTCAGGCCTCACGGAGTATTTCATAATTTAGATAGTTTGCAATTTTAATAGTCTTTTACCTATCAGGAATTGCGTCTTTCAATATTTTATGGTTATTGAGAGTGTGTAGTCAGCCGAGAGAGCTCGTTTGAAACGGACAATTTCTTTTAAATATTGCAATTACAAAAAATTGAGTCATTTCCTCAAGGAGACAGAACAGCTACGTGGAGACCTGGTCCAAGTCATGACGTTAAAAGTTTCCGCATCTAGAATGAATCTTGAGACATGACAAACAAGATGAGGCACATGAAGATGGAAACTTAATCTCATTTTCCTTTCCTCATCCTCATAAAGGAAATGTCAAACCGTTCAATATTTTTTTTGTCGTGGGCTGAATCCCCTTCTTAAAGCTGCTTCCTTATTTTTGGTTGGAAAAATCAAAACTTTGTTTTATAAGCTGCATGACAGAGGAAAATTTAAGTAGGTACATGTATTCCCCATCCTCCACATTTTTATTTTTATCTTTGTCAAGTCTATTATCAAATCAGTTTAGGGACTTTTTTCCACGTAACGGGATTCCATCCATTCAAGTACACTTTTCACTTATCTCGCTATTTTGATCGTCATAATGGAAAACATTGACTTGCTCTTTAGAAACGGATGACACTAATTGATATGAAAAAAGTTTTTGCTTCTTTTTTTTCACGAAAAAAAAAATAATACAAAAACTCTATCGCTTGAAAAGATATAATGAAGCATCAGTTGTCACAAGTCATTGTCTTTTTTCCCCGCTATTCCACTTGGATCGTAATATTTCATAGAATGATGATGGGAGGAAATGGGAAAGCCTAGCTCAACATATATTGTTGTGAACATCCAATATTAAAGACAGAAAAGTGCTTCAATACCAAGTTTACATCGTCTTGAAGATTGAAAGGAGAGAGAAAAGTTTTCCCTTGGATTTTTTCCCACTGTAGAATGACCTTTTCTTCAGATGCCCCTTCAAAACAACCCACGCGTTTCCTCAGCTTGAAGTATGACAACTTTTATGAAGGCCCTAACTAATATCATTATCCACCTATAAATGCGTACGTTTGTCGTTGGGAATGGATGCGTGAATAGAAAGTTTACATGACTTCATGACATGATTGGCTACATGAGTGTTAGGATAGAAGAAATATGCTCCATCCTCCCAAAAGAGGTAGCGGTGGGTTCATAGATAATTCTGTGAAAGTTGTTGGGAAAAGTTTTACTCCACAAATGTCACTCGATGGTTCAGTTGGATGGTCTGGTCAAAAGTGTATATTTTCCCATTAACTACATTATATAGAGGAGATCCCGACTAGTGGTGTGGGCTTATCTTAACAATGTCGTTTTTGTGCTCTTCCTGTCACACTTTGTCAATGCTTTCACGTTTTTTTTTGTCGCGTTTTTGTTCTTTTTCATGACTGGAGAATGTGTTAGGCACACATGTTATTTCCTATCCTCAGTCGACGTTTTATCATCACTCTTTCACGTGTGTCGATACAGTGGGGGTGGGTAACACCACAGAAGTATCAGTTTTGTCTGGATGAGTTAGGTCAGACGAAGCATTTTTTCTCTGGTTTAATGTGATATCCATGCTCGTTACATCTGAGCGGATGTGAATTGTTGCTTATGCTTCCTCAAATTGGATAAGTTGTGAAAAGGAAGTCAGAAATGAGCTTTTTTCAGTTGGATATTATGATTACGCCATGATCATTACATTTTAGCTGGATCGCTCTCCATTTACAGTTTATTTGCTTTGACGTAATCATATTGTTGAGCTGATTGTGGGAGTATTCACGTCGTCGGCACTTCTTGCTGACAAGCAAGGCTTCTGCTACAAAGGAAGCACGGGGGCTGAGTTAACGAACAGGGATAGTCTGATTGAATGCAGAGGAAGAATTAGGATTTAACTATTTCAAAGGAGGGGAGCACGATGGCGCGCTGGTGTTGGCTCTCAGTTTGGGAGAGTCACTCACCCGTTGCTCTTTTTTGATGTGCATTGAAATCCGCATAATTTCAAGTATCAGAAGTAGGGCATAAATTTGAATAGGAGTGATAGATAGTAGTGAAGTGAGGAAGAAATGCAATCCACATTTTCCCTTAGATTCTCACGTAAAATTTTTTTGGAAGCCGGGATATAAGTAGAATGCTGCTTATTGCTTTTCTATAAAATTTGCTTCCAGCAAAATGAGAGTGGTGGGAGTAGAGGTAGGTAGACTCCAGAAAAAAAAGTTGTATCTGTATCTCTCTCCGGAAGGAACGGGAGTGAAACGATGGTGGAGGTGGTGGTGACGGCGGTATTAGTAACCCTCTCTTAGAATATCGATGTGAATACGGAGCGTTTCCGATTTCATCATCAGAGCGCTTCTTATTTTCAAGCCGGGTGATGCTGCTGACTGCCAGTGATGATGTTGGTGCACACAGAATAAAATTTTTATGCATGAAGCCCTGGTGCTCAGATTACCATATGATTCGGTTAGTGAGCATTATTATTTCAGCTATTGTAAACTGTGTGTATATTTTGTTGAGGAAGGTGGTGGGAGTGGAATGGTGGAGGTGGTGGATGGATACTCTTCGAGTTTTGAGGCTGGAAACTGTTTTGTGGTCGTCTCCAGTCAATAATATTTTCAGGAAGACGACAGATGGTTGCAAATGATAGGAATTCTGATGAGAGAGCGAGGAGAGCGCTTTCCCTTTCCTCTTGGAGTATCGGATGATAATGATGATGCCGAAAAGGAAAGAAAGAAATACGCAGAATGAGCAACCTGACTTCAGCAGAAACATAATATTGTGCTGGGAGCCCCCAAAATTTTTCTATGATGATGGTCTCTGCCTCCCAACGCCGCTTTTTTGTTCCATGATTTTTTCCTTTCAAACATAAGGCCTGTAGGTAAATATTTAAAATAAAGTTTTCACTCAACTGCCATTGTTAGCATTACAGATTTGTGCTCTTTTCCAAGTGCCACTTGGAGCAAGGGAGTGGGAAAGACGCAGGGGAGAGGGAATATCATTGGATAGCTATGACTCTGTATGATGGGATGTGATGGGAGTGAGAAAAATGTTGGGAAGAAAATCCAATCAAAACTCAAGAGGGATTCCTTCCAGTATATTTTCCCTATTTCCCCATTGCTTTAATTTCTTTAGTGTTGATTATTTTTTTCATATCCATATCATACCAGTAGTCATATCTTAATGCATTTTGGTGCGTATTTTGATTTGCATCATCATACTTGTTTCCGGCTACTCACATTAAGATTCAGTCCTACTAAAAGAAAAGTAACAAGACAAATCCAACATACCTGTAATTACCATGAATAATGTAGTAAAAAACAGATTTCAACGCATATTCACTTCCCGCTCGTCAATGATTTCCATGGGGACATTACAGCGTTGCTATACAAGTGCTTCATTATTTGTAACTCATGTAATGTTCGCAACTAAATGATTGTGAGGATGCTGTAATAGAGGATGTGGCAGGAGGAGTTATAAGTGGGAGGAAAACGAGATGAGAAAGTATAGCTCAGGTAATGACAAACATTTTGCATGAGGCTGTTGTCAAAGTTGGGCACATCCATTTATAACAGTGCTGCTGTCATCAATGTCTGAAACAGCATTTCACTACATGTCATTAAGAGCTGGGTGGATATATCAGCGTGGGGGATTGATTACTAACTAGGATGATTGTGAGGGCGTCCCACTCAAAACAAGTTGTCTGTTTTAGTTTTGGATTTGACTTGTAATCAGCAAATCCTGAAATGTTTAGTTAATTAGTATTTTGTTTTGTTGTTTTAAGGTATCATTTGAAAGCTGAGCTGTATTGTTGTTCACCCGTAGAATACGCTCATTCTCTCCATCAGTCTCAGAAAGCTACAGCTTAGTTTATATGGGAAGCTCGGATTTTTTTTTGTCAAAATATCAAAAAAAAATTTGAAGCGGAGAAAGTTGCGAAAGAGAGGGAAAGGAAAAACAAAAGGAAAACAAAACGTAGGGATGTAACATTAATCATTAACGACTAACGACCTTCTTCCCAATCCCTGTAGTGAAGCGGAGAGGAGGGAAAAAAATCAAAATCATTTTCTAAATTGTAGCTCACAACTTAACTTGGAAAGTTCTAGAGGGAAGATAGCCGCATTGTGGAGAAATAGAGAACTTAATATGCTACATTTACTTAATGATTCTTTGTTCTCCTCCCCTACAAACTACCTTTTCTCTCGTTGCTAATTCCACCAACTTACATCTATCATATTTCGCTAATTTTCAGCAAAGAAAAAACAAACTAGCAGTTTTTACCCGTCGATACAGTTGGAGAAGGCGGAATCCAGGGCCAGTTCACTTCATCTGAAGGATTTTCAACTTGAAACATTGTTTTCCGCATCAACTAACAAATAACTCAAGTAGCGTTTTTTCATTAGCTCCTCTTCTTTCTTCTCCTCTTCCGTACACTCCTCCTGTATCACTAATACGCGGAGTTGTTGACGTTGTTTTCGGTTTTGAGGTAAGACGCGTCTCACACAAAAAAAAACTTTCTCTTCGACAAAGAATATCTTTCCGCCAAGAACGGAGTCGTTCAATGAGAAAATCGGAGGAGCATATAGCAGTGTTCTTATGCAGAGTGGCAATGGGAATGCCAAGGAAAAGGAAACCGTTTTCAACTGGAAACATGTATAATCTGCTTGGTTTTTCAAAGGCTAGAGCATATAAGTTAGTTTGGGTAGTGGTGCTACTCACGACAGTGATGGTATGTGTGGGGGTAATACGGCGACTAGTGGGCCTGATCTCGCGTGGTGTGTGCGTTCACAAATATATTGTTAAGAGTTTCAAGTTGAGGGAACCGACTCTTCTGGTCGGTGTGCCGGTTGAACCGTAACACAAACATAGACACGGGTAAGTGCCTGGTTTTGTAGGTGCAGCCAGGTTATAGAGCAGTCGTCAATCCAGAAAACATGTGTTCTCATAATACTTATGTAAAAATATCTACATTTTGAGCAATCTTTTGGGATGCGTGTAATGAACATTTTATACACTTATTCATCACTCCCCCCTGTATCCCTTTTTCATTTCTCGTCTTGGAGTGAATGGAGAGCTGGGTGAGAAGAGGGAGAAAGGGCAAGTTGGAAAGTAAGTTCAGCTATGAAGACATAAATCAGTACGGGCAGGGGCGGCCGGTTCAGTGAGAGACAGTGATCTAGTAGAAAGTGCTTCTTTCCTGCGAATTGCCTATCAATCCTTCTGCCAGGGGAAGCCTCTGGAGGAACGATTTTCATCATGTGAGGACCACCCCGTGTCACACCACACCTGAATCATGTTTCAGATAATAATGGGGTCATCTTGATAGGCTTGCTCGGTGTGTATATGAGGCTGAGAGGGTATTATCTGAGCGCGTTATTACGCTCTCAGCTTTGTGCAAATGGGATGGAGCTAGCATTGCTCATCCCTATATGTTGCCTAACACACATTATACTATTATGTCGTCATCAGGAAAAAAATCTATGAATTATTTAACTCTCTAACAAATTCATAAGTTGTAAGCTATCTTTCCTACCTTTCGCTCGCTTTCTGCTTGGGCCTCTTTACGGCGGATGCTTTTTGTGTCTTTCATCATCATATGGAAGTAGTAACGTGCGCATATTTGTTAGATCACTTTCCAGAATTCAAGTTCATTTTATTCTCCAAGCGGAGGAAATGAACGCAACACGATGAATGCTCACGTTTCCTCTTGCTTCACAGTCATGTCAGTCGGAAAATATGCTAAGACTTTGGAAGGGAGAAGTAAAAGACTTTCAAAGTGGAAGAGAACAAACGGACGGATGGCATAAAAATAGTTTTTCCTTCTTCCTTTCTATCTCCCTCTTCCCCTTTCTCTTGCTGGTGAAAAATTGCACAATGAGAAAATGAGTGAGAAGGTGAGAGAAAAATCACATTTTCAATACATATCTTTGGGAGTTATGCAAAATGGAGGAGATTTTCATCCGTATAAATATTAGATTGGGATGAAAGAGGGATCTTATATGTAAAGCAGTGGTAAATTTCGAATAAAATACACGACAGCAAAGATTGGGGCTACGCCATCCTTCTTCCAACTTTCTCCTTTCTTCTGTCAGTGTAATAGATTTGAAAGTCAAAAAAGGAATGAAATATCAGAGACGTAGTGAAACAACACCCCAGAGAGCTTAGACCGGTATAAGATGTGAAAAAAAGAGGAATGAAAATGTGTTTGAGTAGGAGTATGACGACTGGGCGAGGAGTATAAGAGGGCAGCTTAAAAATTCCAAATAAATTGAAACTGAGAGGGAATCTCAGATTCATACATGGGAGAAATACGAAAAGGGTTACCTTCTTAGTTGAAGGAGGGAGCAAGTTAAAAAAAAATTCAATGACAGTATAATATGAATGCTGTCTATGCCCATTACATCATTCCACTTTTTTAGATACACGGACCGGGTATTAGTTAAGAATACTGAAGAAGGATTGGTGGTGGTGGTGGATGGAATGGAACGTCGAAGCTATTAAATAGCCAGGGGAAAATGTTAAGTTGAATTGAACTATAATCTTTGGGCTGGGTTCGTATTTTCTTCGAGTGCGTGCCCCTCCAACATGTACATAATGCATGGAGAAATATTACATTGCTCATGGAAAACCAGAGCTTCTTTCAAACCCTTTCTCTAGATGAAATCCATGCGTTGTGGTACAGATGTATATAGGTGGTTAAATGAAGGAGCATGGCGAGCATCCATCCACACATGCCAAGGAGGGCATTTGAAAAAAAAGATATAAATTGCGGAATGCTTACTACTTACCTTTCGGATTTTTTTTCTCTTCCAAAGAGGGAGAGAGAAAAAGTAAGCAGGAGAGCGGATACCAGTTTGGAATTTGAAATTTGTTCTCCCATTCCATCCACCTCGTACAGAGTGGGCAATGAAGAAGACCTATTTTACATTCTCAGAAGGGGCAAGATAATTCTAACTGCTTACTTGTCTATGTATGCTCGTCTGTATGTGTAGGTATTTATGTCCATTCAGATTATTCACTGCCACTTTTCTTCCCCACTGAAGGAGGAATCTGCGTGAGGAGGGTAAAAGTAAGGGAAAAGGAACGAGTTCCATCAGCCAAAAGAAGCATTCCATCTTTCCAGTGATGAAATTTGAACAGCTCAAGTAATAGCTTTTCTTCTAAGTATCATCATCCTCATCGTTTTCATCACTACAAATATTGGGCAACCTAGACATATGACTAGTTTCATGGCTACGTGTTACAGGCCCTTACCTATAAATTTGAGAAGCAAACGGGAGAAAGCTTAATAGGAAAATATGATTTCTTCTTTACTCCTTGTTGTGGTGGCAGGAGTAGACAGTCCTGGTAATATGCTCCATCCTCCCAAAAGAGGTAGCGGTGGGTTCATAGATAATTCTGTGAAAGTTGTTGGGAAAAGTTTTACTCCACAAATGTCACTCGATGGTTCAGTTGGATGGTCTGGTCAAAAGTGTATATTTTCCCATTAACTACATTATATAGAGGAGATCCCGACTAGTGGTGTGGGCTTATCTTAACAATGTCGTTTTTGTGCTCTTCCTGTCACACTTTGTCAATGCTTTCACGTTTTTTTTTGTCGCGTTTTTGTTCTTTTTCATGACTGGAGAATGTGTTAGGCACACATGTTATTTCCTATCCTCAGTCGACGTTTTATCATCACTCTTTCACGTGTGTCGATACAGTGGGGGTGGGTAACACCACAGAAGTATCAGTTTTGTCTGGATGAGTTAGGTCAGACGAAGCATTTTTTCTCTGGTTTAATGTGATATCCATGCTCGTTACATCTGAGCGGATGTGAATTGTTGCTTATGCTTCCTCAAATTGGATAAGTTGTGAAAAGGAAGTCAGAAATGAGCTTTTTTCAGTTGGATATTATGATTACGCCATGATCATTACATTTTAGCTGGATCGCTCTCCATTTACAGTTTATTTGCTTTGACGTAATCATATTGTTGAGCTGATTGTGGGAGTATTCACGTCGTCGGCACTTCTTGCTGACAAGCAAGGCTTCTGCTACAAAGGAAGCACGGGGGCTGAGTTAACGAACAGGGATAGTCTGATTGAATGCAGAGGAAGAATTAGGATTTAACTATTTCAAAGGAGGGGAGCACGATGGCGCGCTGGTGTTGGCTCTCAGTTTGGGAGAGTCACTCACCCGTTGCTCTTTTTTGATGTGCATTGAAATCCGCATAATTTCAAGTATCAGAAGTAGGGCATAAATTTGAATAGGAGTGATAGATAGTAGTGAAGTGAGGAAGAAATGCAATCCACATTTTCCCTTAGATTCTCACGTAAAATTTTTTTGGAAGCCGGGATATAAGTAGAATGCTGCTTATTGCTTTTCTATAAAATTTGCTTCCAGCAAAATGAGAGTGGTGGGAGTAGAGGTAGGTAGACTCCAGAAAAAAAAGTTGTATCTGTATCTCTCTCCGGAAGGAACGGGAGTGAAACGATGGTGGAGGTGGTGGTGACGGCGGTATTAGTAACCCTCTCTTAGAATATCGATGTGAATACGGAGCGTTTCCGATTTCATCATCAGAGCGCTTCTTATTTTCAAGCCGGGTGATGCTGCTGACTGCCAGTGATGATGTTGGTGCACACAGAATAAAATTTTTATGCATGAAGCCCTGGTGCTCAGATTACCATATGATTCGGTTAGTGAGCATTATTATTTCAGCTATTGTAAACTGTGTGTATATTTTGTTGAGGAAGGTGGTGGGAGTGGAATGGTGGAGGTGGTGGATGGATACTCTTCGAGTTTTGAGGCTGGAAACTGTTTTGTGGTCGTCTCCAGTCAATAATATTTTCAGGAAGACGACAGATGGTTGCAAATGATAGGAATTCTGATGAGAGAGCGAGGAGAGCGCTTTCCCTTTCCTCTTGGAGTATCGGATGATAATGATGATGCCGAAAAGGAAAGAAAGAAATACGCAGAATGAGCAACCTGACTTCAGCAGAAACATAATATTGTGCTGGGAGCCCCCAAAATTTTTCTATGATGATGGTCTCTGCCTCCCAACGCCGCTTTTTTGTTCCATGATTTTTTCCTTTCAAACATAAGGCCTGTAGGTAAATATTTAAAATAAAGTTTTCACTCAACTGCCATTGTTAGCATTACAGATTTGTGCTCTTTTCCAAGTGCCACTTGGAGCAAGGGAGTGGGAAAGACGCAGGGGAGAGGGAATATCATTGGATAGCTATGACTCTGTATGATGGGATGTGATGGGAGTGAGAAAAATGTTGGGAAGAAAATCCAATCAAAACTCAAGAGGGATTCCTTCCAGTATATTTTCCCTATTTCCCCATTGCTTTAATTTCTTTAGTGTTGATTATTTTTTTCATATCCATATCATACCAGTAGTCATATCTTAATGCATTTTGGTGCGTATTTTGATTTGCATCATCATACTTGTTTCCGGCTACTCACATTAAGATTCAGTCCTACTAAAAGAAAAGTAACAAGACAAATCCAACATACCTGTAATTACCATGAATAATGTAGTAAAAAACAGATTTCAACGCATATTCACTTCCCGCTCGTCAATGATTTCCATGGGGACATTACAGCGTTGCTATACAAGTGCTTCATTATTTGTAACTCATGTAATGTTCGCAACTAAATGATTGTGAGGATGCTGTAATAGAGGATGTGGCAGGAGGAGTTATAAGTGGGAGGAAAACGAGATGAGAAAGTATAGCTCAGGTAATGACAAACATTTTGCATGAGGCTGTTGTCAAAGTTGGGCACATCCATTTATAACAGTGCTGCTGTCATCAATGTCTGAAACAGCATTTCACTACATGTCATTAAGAGCTGGGTGGATATATCAGCGTGGGGGATTGATTACTAACTAGGATGATTGTGAGGGCGTCCCACTCAAAACAAGTTGTCTGTTTTAGTTTTGGATTTGACTTGTAATCAGCAAATCCTGAAATGTTTAGTTAATTAGTATTTTGTTTTGTTGTTTTAAGGTATCATTTGAAAGCTGAGCTGTATTGTTGTTCACCCGTAGAATACGCTCATTCTCTCCATCAGTCTCAGAAAGCTACAGCTTAGTTTATATGGGAAGCTCGGATTTTTTTTTGTCAAAATATCAAAAAAAAATTTGAAGCGGAGAAAGTTGCGAAAGAGAGGGAAAGGAAAAACAAAAGGAAAACAAAACGTAGGGATGTAACATTAATCATTAACGACTAACGACCTTCTTCCCAATCCCTGTAGTGAAGCGGAGAGGAGGGAAAAAAATCAAAATCATTTTCTAAATTGTAGCTCACAACTTAACTTGGAAAGTTCTAGAGGGAAGATAGCCGCATTGTGGAGAAATAGAGAACTTAATATGCTACATTTACTTAATGATTCTTTGTTCTCCTCCCCTACAAACTACCTTTTCTCTCGTTGCTAATTCCACCAACTTACATCTATCATATTTCGCTAATTTTCAGCAAAGAAAAAACAAACTAGCAGTTTTTACCCGTCGATACAGTTGGAGAAGGCGGAATCCAGGGCCAGTTCACTTCATCTGAAGGATTTTCAACTTGAAACATTGTTTTCCGCATCAACTAACAAATAACTCAAGTAGCGTTTTTTCATTAGCTCCTCTTCTTTCTTCTCCTCTTCCGTACACTCCTCCTGTATCACTAATACGCGGAGTTGTTGACGTTGTTTTCGGTTTTGAGGTAAGACGCGTCTCACACAAAAAAAAACTTTCTCTTCGACAAAGAATATCTTTCCGCCAAGAACGGAGTCGTTCAATGAGAAAATCGGAGGAGCATATAGCAGTGTTCTTATGCAGAGTGGCAATGGGAATGCCAAGGAAAAGGAAACCGTTTTCAACTGGAAACATGTATAATCTGCTTGGTTTTTCAAAGGCTAGAGCATATAAGTTAGTTTGGGTAGTGGTGCTACTCACGACAGTGATGGTATGTGTGGGGGTAATACGGCGACTAGTGGGCCTGATCTCGCGTGGTGTGTGCGTTCACAAATATATTGTTAAGAGTTTCAAGTTGAGGGAACCGACTCTTCTGGTCGGTGTGCCGGTTGAACCGTAACACAAACATAGACACGGGTAAGTGCCTGGTTTTGTAGGTGCAGCCAGGTTATAGAGCAGTCGTCAATCCAGAAAACATGTGTTCTCATAATACTTATGTAAAAATATCTACATTTTGAGCAATCTTTTGGGATGCGTGTAATGAACATTTTATACACTTATTCATCACTCCCCCCTGTATCCCTTTTTCATTTCTCGTCTTGGAGTGAATGGAGAGCTGGGTGAGAAGAGGGAGAAAGGGCAAGTTGGAAAGTAAGTTCAGCTATGAAGACATAAATCAGTACGGGCAGGGGCGGCCGGTTCAGTGAGAGACAGTGATCTAGTAGAAAGTGCTTCTTTCCTGCGAATTGCCTATCAATCCTTCTGCCAGGGGAAGCCTCTGGAGGAACGATTTTCATCATGTGAGGACCACCCCGTGTCACACCACACCTGAATCATGTTTCAGATAATAATGGGGTCATCTTGATAGGCTTGCTCGGTGTGTATATGAGGCTGAGAGGGTATTATCTGAGCGCGTTATTACGCTCTCAGCTTTGTGCAAATGGGATGGAGCTAGCATTGCTCATCCCTATATGTTGCCTAACACACATTATACTATTATGTCGTCATCAGGAAAAAAATCTATGAATTATTTAACTCTCTAACAAATTCATAAGTTGTAAGCTATCTTTCCTACCTTTCGCTCGCTTTCTGCTTGGGCCTCTTTACGGCGGATGCTTTTTGTGTCTTTCATCATCATATGGAAGTAGTAACGTGCGCATATTTGTTAGATCACTTTCCAGAATTCAAGTTCATTTTATTCTCCAAGCGGAGGAAATGAACGCAACACGATGAATGCTCACGTTTCCTCTTGCTTCACAGTCATGTCAGTCGGAAAATATGCTAAGACTTTGGAAGGGAGAAGTAAAAGACTTTCAAAGTGGAAGAGAACAAACGGACGGATGGCATAAAAATAGTTTTTCCTTCTTCCTTTCTATCTCCCTCTTCCCCTTTCTCTTGCTGGTGAAAAATTGCACAATGAGAAAATGAGTGAGAAGGTGAGAGAAAAATCACATTTTCAATACATATCTTTGGGAGTTATGCAAAATGGAGGAGATTTTCATCCGTATAAATATTAGATTGGGATGAAAGAGGGATCTTATATGTAAAGCAGTGGTAAATTTCGAATAAAATACACGACAGCAAAGATTGGGGCTACGCCATCCTTCTTCCAACTTTCTCCTTTCTTCTGTCAGTGTAATAGATTTGAAAGTCAAAAAAGGAATGAAATATCAGAGACGTAGTGAAACAACACCCCAGAGAGCTTAGACCGGTATAAGATGTGAAAAAAAGAGGAATGAAAATGTGTTTGAGTAGGAGTATGACGACTGGGCGAGGAGTATAAGAGGGCAGCTTAAAAATTCCAAATAAATTGAAACTGAGAGGGAATCTCAGATTCATACATGGGAGAAATACGAAAAGGGTTACCTTCTTAGTTGAAGGAGGGAGCAAGTTAAAAAAAAATTCAATGACAGTATAATATGAATGCTGTCTATGCCCATTACATCATTCCACTTTTTTAGATACACGGACCGGGTATTAGTTAAGAATACTGAAGAAGGATTGGTGGTGGTGGTGGATGGAATGGAACGTCGAAGCTATTAAATAGCCAGGGGAAAATGTTAAGTTGAATTGAACTATAATCTTTGGGCTGGGTTCGTATTTTCTTCGAGTGCGTGCCCCTCCAACATGTACATAATGCATGGAGAAATATTACATTGCTCATGGAAAACCAGAGCTTCTTTCAAACCCTTTCTCTAGATGAAATCCATGCGTTGTGGTACAGATGTATATAGGTGGTTAAATGAAGGAGCATGGCGAGCATCCATCCACACATGCCAAGGAGGGCATTTGAAAAAAAAGATATAAATTGCGGAATGCTTACTACTTACCTTTCGGATTTTTTTTCTCTTCCAAAGAGGGAGAGAGAAAAAGTAAGCAGGAGAGCGGATACCAGTTTGGAATTTGAAATTTGTTCTCCCATTCCATCCACCTCGTACAGAGTGGGCAATGAAGAAGACCTATTTTACATTCTCAGAAGGGGCAAGATAATTCTAACTGCTTACTTGTCTATGTATGCTCGTCTGTATGTGTAGGTATTTATGTCCATTCAGATTATTCACTGCCACTTTTCTTCCCCACTGAAGGAGGAATCTGCGTGAGGAGGGTAAAAGTAAGGGAAAAGGAACGAGTTCCATCAGCCAAAAGAAGCATTCCATCTTTCCAGTGATGAAATTTGAACAGCTCAAGTAATAGCTTTTCTTCTAAGTATCATCATCCTCATCGTTTTCATCACTACAAATATTGGGCAACCTAGACATATGACTAGTTTCATGGCTACGTGTTACAGGCCCTTACCTATAAATTTGAGAAGCAAACGGGAGAAAGCTTAATAGGAAAATATGATTTCTTCTTTACTCCTTGTTGTGGTGGCAGGAGTAGACAGTCCTGGTAAGATGCAAGTCAGCAAAAAAGAATGGCAATATGAATCTGACCAGAAAAAAATTTGGAATCCCATCTTTCCTCATCCTGTGTATGCGTGAGTATAGTTGTTTTTTTTACGTATCATATAAAAGTCACTTAGCCGTTCCCATCCGGCAGACGTTTACGGACAAGAAGGTATACAGGCATCATCCTCATCATGACCGTGTTCATCATCATACTATTACATTCCCATATTGGGGGGAAAGGGTAGACTCGCTCCAATCTAACTCCGCATTATACTACTTTTTTTTAGTAAAGTATGAAACGTTAATGTCACTACTGGATGACATGATAGCTATATAGTTTCTGTTTTCCCAATCTTGTGTACAGTGGGGAAATGCTTTTTTTTCTAACTACCTTTCCCTTTTAATATCACCCGGTTCACATCTCCCTCTCACTTCCTGTTTTTATCCTGTCCTCATATAGGCATATATAAAGTGTGCATAATATGTATGTACTTATTGTGATTCAGCTGAGGAACAGTTTGAGGAGTGCACAGACCAGAGAAGAGGGAAGAATCCAGGAAGAGGAAAAAATAAAGTGTCCAAGTGGGAGATGCGAACAGGGTCTACAATATTAATGGAGTTTGAAAGAATATGGAGTTTTACAAGAGAAAGTGAACTGAGGGAAAAAGAAAGGGAGAAAATTGGGTATGTAAGTTTCCCAGTGACATTTGTTGGCAGGAAATGAAGATTGATAAGAATTTTTGGGGATGGGAAAAGAGCCACGCACTTATTGCACTCTGTGAGATAAGAGTAAATGCACCTACGTAATTTGAATGACAAGAGAAGAGAATGGAGCTGGTGTAGTAAAGGAGCGGCGGTGGTGTAATATGGAGCTGTAATATAGTTGTTGCTAATAATATCCCATCGTGGTCATACAACAAAGTAATTTCTACATGCTATGGTGTCCCTAATATGATGGGATTGCAGGGCTTACGATTCCTTAGTAATGCATTGCCTCATCCTTTATTCTAGGACAAAATAATGAATGCTTGTGAAGAGGTCGGAGGTAACGTCATGTTTGTTATTATTAGGGGACATTACGTAAAGCAGTGCACTGGAGTAATAGGGAAAATAGTCCATAGGCAAAACTGGGCAGTAAGAGTCCGCGATATTAGGTTAGCTTAGGATTATGATGATTAGGAAGAATCTTAAGATTGTGTAGGAAAAGAGAGAAAATATTAATAGCTAATTTATCCATCAAATGTATGTTAGATATATATGTATGTGATCCAACTCGGTCAGAAATGGTGACTATAGATATATGGCAATTAGTCAATGAGCGGCAAAGTAGCTCAAAGCAGATATGCGTTTACTCATGGTTTAGTTGAGAGACAAATCTGAAAAAATCGCTCATTGTCAGTCTACATCTTATTTTTTGTTGTTGAATGAGTGTCTTGCAAAGCTAATTGTGAGACTGGTTAGTTTTATCTTTTGCTGTCATAGCAAAACGAATATAACTTTAATACATACTCACTTGATTTATTTATATATCCATCTATATTTACAGACCTTGTTATGATAGAGAAGCATAGAGCCACCATGGTTCCAAAACTGGAGTCATTGAGCTGCTCATATTACGTAATACTTCCTGGACAACAAATTTTATTTGTTTTCTAAATTCCGCTTATTCCACTATCTTGAACGGACAAAGTAATATGGTTAAAAGCTCCAAAATTAAACTCTCTTACTCTTGTAATAAAATTTACTTTGAACTTCAAAAAACTGCGCATTGAAGAATATCATTACGGATTCCCAGTAGCAGGCTAAGTCTGAGCATTTCCTCTTGTTTATTTTTATTATTGAGGAGAGGCTACCAACTTCATGTGATCAGTAGACAAACGTAAGCTCCTTAGAGTAATAGCATCTAAATCACTTTATATATCATATTAATAATATACTCTGTTAGATGGTTCCATATCTTCTTCATCATCATCATCGTCATCATTCTCATAGTTATCCTTACCCCGTCCTCCTTTCTTATCACGACTTCCGTAGGAGGACCTCTCCAACTTGGACTATCGCAGCGCATTCGTCTAGCAGCTCAGGAGAGAGAGAGAGAGAGAGAGAAAAAGAGTTTTAAAAAATAGAGAAAGCCAAACGACCTATTTATACTTAGGTATTTATGTGTATTGAATTGAAGAATCTCTCCGTTCCATCTTTCCAACTCAATCCAGTCAGTCCACGTTGGGAGGAGAAGAGAGAGAAAAACATGGGCAGAAAATGAAACAACGTTGATTGAGAGTGACTGAAAGAATCAAAAAATGTCGGAGTCAAGAAATTATATTGAATCTCTTTGCTCTTGAGTCATCATCATATAAAAAACTAGTACAGCTTGTTCCTTCCTCTCCCCTTAAAGGTATAATAGAGGGAAAAAACCTCTCTTCTGATTTTCTCCAATGTATTATACCCTCCTTGATTTCTGCTCTTTTCCCGTCTCCACCTCCTGTTCCTCCTCATTAAGACTTTCAAAGGCTTTGCCGTGAAGGAGAAAAAGAGAGAGATGAACAGTGGAAAATCAAACGTGCTTTGAATGAACAACTAAAGGAGTGAATGTATCTTATTTATAGGGAATGCCTGAGAGAGAAAGTGATGGGAAAAGAGGAGCCCATTAGATAAATATCATACATTATTATAGTGCGGATAAAACTATACTCACTCATTAAACTCTCTGTATCATTTTCAGTTGCTCGGCGAGCATTTTCTAGCTGATGAGCATGCTCTTCATCAACCACCCACCTACATCCCACCACCATAGAGACGTGTGGCTAAAACCTTGATTTCACATGAGATGTTTTTATTTTTTTTTCACCGTTTGCCCACTCACACACACTACAAGGGCTTACCATTAGACACAAATGGAATCGTTGTTTATCATCCAGTTTAATAAGAGATCAATCAATCCTCATCATCATGGATTGTGAACTAACAAGTGGAGAGATCACAAGAAATAACCGCAATTCAATCAGCCATAAGTCTTGTTCTGGAAACACTCTAGTGGTAATTCTCAAATGGAGAAGTTTCCTTTCATCTTGTCCATCTCTTATGTCATTGATATGAATGTATCTAGTAGTGCAAAAAAAATAGTAGTGTAATATAAATTGACAAATAATATAAGAAGTGGTTTGCCATGGCGTCATCCTCACAGTGATACTTATAACTCCAATATAAACTCAAATGGGGCAAGTTGAGACAATGAGATATTGGAAAGTTTGGCAGAACTTGAGAATGGATAGGAAATTAGAGAAAGGCAGATATGAAATTGAAGTTCCGCTCCTTAATTCCCGGTAATTTTGATGGAATAAGTGAATATATATTCTCTTGAACTGAACC
Organism: Lepidocyrtus paradoxus; assembly: GCA_034696885.1. NCBI lineage: Eukaryota > Metazoa > Arthropoda > Collembola > Entomobryomorpha > Entomobryidae > Lepidocyrtus > Lepidocyrtus paradoxus. The sequence continues at coordinate 438 of JAQGAH010000795.1, read as the reverse complement.
CAACTGCCGGAAGTGGAATGTCCGCCATTTAATTTATTTCTTTCCACCCAAAATTGACAGACAAGAGAAGGTAAGAGGGGAGAAACGAGAATGATGGTTTCTATCCAAACAGTTTTTTCCCCTTTCACGTGTTAGCAGACTTTAGCAGCATTATAGATTTTCTTTTTGACTTTGTGGTTAAATGCCTAAGTCAACTATTGGTAATCGTAATCGCATCGCATAGCTTTCCCTCAAGTTGAAATAGTTCTACTTCCTCCAGATGAAATACCTTCAGTAAAAAGGGAAAAACTGTTACGCAAGTTTTGCGACAGTATGAGCTATCACTTATAAAACCGCTTTAGTTTACTTTTCATATGGATATTGTTAAATGTGGAATGATGCTTTCACGGGATTTCGGGTAGTCATTGAGAGAATATGAACCCGGAGTATTCAATGTTG
>JAQGAH010000794.1:0-25278 GCA_034696885.1 Lepidocyrtus paradoxus | reverse complement strand
CACAATGCGTTTTTTCGGCAGTTTTGCTATTAGAATAAAATTTTCCTTTTTTATCAGCTCTCGAATGAGACCCTGATAAGTTTTGTACGATGAGTGGTTTTTGAGAAAATAATCTTGAAAATGAACTGCCCAAAACGCGGACACGCTGTATATATGGGTGGGTGGGTTTGTGCCATGATCATGTTCTCAGATCACCTCATAAACAATGAGCTCCTTAGAACAAGGAGTAGAATGTAAGCCTTATTTATTTTCAACTCTTGCCGACATCATCATCATTTCAGTTTACTTCCACTACGATCACTACCTAGCTTCATCATCAGACTGTGTTATATAAACTGGGATCTTGTAAACTTTGCAAGATAACGGGTTGCAGTCTATTTTCTCCTCATTATCTTCTCCAAATCCGAACAAATTGGGAAGGTTAAGGGATCCGTTCAAGTGGTAGTAGTTTGGAATTAGTGAAATTTAAATTAGTTTGGAAGTTAAGTAGTTAAGTAACACGCAGATTTACGATTTAGATAAGGAGCAAGAACTATCCGTGCAGAAAGTTTCGTTCAATTTTGATATTTGATTTTCACTTTTCATCAAAAAAGGATGTCGTGTAGTTTGGTGTGAACATAATGTATACTAGGCCATGCTATATAATACGCTTTGAAGTTCTTTATTTGATTAGGTAGATTTACTGACTATTTGTTTTCCCCCTCGACTCCATTTCTGAAATTGCAAATAATACTGTTGGTCCCCAGAGAGCGCACGAAATATTTAGCCAGATTAAGTTACTCCAGATATTGGGCCCGGCTGGTCAGAAACGTTGAGCCGCCAGCGGAGCATGCAAAACTATTGGAATTTTATATGGGGAGATAAGGACATGCTCAATTTCTGGAAGTACCACTTGTTCAAATTGAACATGGATTGTTCATCTTCGGACTTACTCAACCGTCCCTGGAAACTTACATGGAGTCTGTGGCTGATGATGGCAGTAATGACGACGACTATCGGAGCAATAAACGGGAGGATCACGAATCCTTTCCGTTAAATATTATGATCTGTGTACATTTATCTGTTCCACTATGCCCAACATGCGATCCTTTCTCGAGTGGTATGAGCATTTCGTTTGAGAAGTGGAACTGATCCATTTTTTGGAACCAACCAGTGAACCACCATTGTGATGATGACTGAGAAGGATACCGTACTCCAGTGGCAATCCAATGAAAAGGAACTCGAGAAGGAATGAATGAATACACAAAAGATTTTCAGGTTGACTGCCAGTTTTGTTCGCTATCATTTCCCTCTTTCACAAATTTTGTAATAATAACCAGAGCCTATTACATATCTCATCAGCCTTACGGGGGTGCAATGAGTTTTCAAAAGATTTCTTCATTCATGCATAAAAAGGTGAAGAGTGGCCGGGGACAAGAAAGCATAATAATATGCGGATTTTCCGGAGCCATTCACTAAACTTTGCTGGCCTTCCAGGATTAGCAAATTATTAAATAATTCACGCTCTACATTCTGTACGGAACGTTTGTCTGGCAGCTGGGCTGGAAATGGAGGTGGAGCTTATGACTCTGCTATAATTATAGTTGTAGAGAAAATTGAAATGTTGTTATGAAGAATACGTCCCAGATTATATGTTTGTCCCTTAAACTAACCCCACAAAATAATGCCGAAAATATTTTTTCTAATCCTATCATAATTATAAACAGTGCCTATGTATAACATGTTTCCACGAACTTAAAGGCAGATGGATACTAACGTCGGAAAGTCTAATTATATGCCTGGAGAGAATCTTGACAACATTTTAACAACAGGCAATAAAATCTTTGCATAAATTGGCTATTATCATTATATGGCTGATCACTTGCGAAATGTTTTGACATGATAGCCTAAAAAGGGATATCCCAATCATAGAAAAATTTCATTTTCCTCTACAGCCCAAGTAGCTCAGAAACAGCCTATTTGTTGTTAAATATTTTTTATTATATTCAGATGTTAAAATGAAATTTGCCTGAGAACTTTGTGGTTTTACTCCACGGAAGTGTCTAAACTGATGTCTGCTTCTGACTTGGGTATCGGCATACAAACAGTTTCAAATCTATGTGATGTACTCTTTTTTTAAGTGATCACTATTTTATAACTTTTTCTTTTCACTCTTGTTTATCTGCTTTGAGGTTCTTAACCGGCGAGAGCATGAAGCATCCTCAACACTGAACTGATCTTTGCTAGGAGTGACTTATGAAATGCTAAAGCTTTAGCCTCCTTGCTGACTCCGCTTTTTATTACGGCGTAGCAGAAGATTAGGTTCGGCCATTTTGCTTAATTTGAGAGTCAACAGAATGGAGAGACAGTAGTCAAGTCGGTAAATAAGCCAGGTTTATAGTCTCAATAAAAATTTAATGATATGAGTGCTGATTACTGGGAAGATCCACAAAAAAGGGTACAGTCTGCTGGTGTTCATCAGATACAGCTCAAGTTGACATAGTAAATGATGTTACCTATGGAAAACACACTGGCTATACCCTGAGCTAGCTGTAAAGTATAGAGTATGAAACGCTTTAATGCATGAATGATTCGGCTCGTTCATGAGATGACACCCATAATAACGGGTTAACGGCGAACACTGAATTTTAATGTTTTACATGGTAATTTTCACGTGGTTTCAAGATGTGAACAATTTATTAGGCCGAAATGCATAAGTTTAATGCCTGCTTAATATAAATTGGTCAAGATGACTAGAAACGGAAATTTGCATTAGTCGCTTAGTATTGATTTTATTACAGGAGCAGTCAGGACGCGCAATTATTTCTATTTTATTGCCTTTCCTTGTAATGGGCTTTTCCAAGTTGTGGATTGACCAAATTTTAACGTAATTTTGACTACGGCTTCCTGAACAAGGAAGAAGTTAAGAAAACCTTAAGAAAGTAGGTACAATTACTCTGCTGATGTATTTGTGCAGTATGTATATTCGCTTCTGTAAAAAAAATGTTGAAATTGGAGAATTTTTTTGCATGGCGTCAGCATTAAATATTCCTCAACGATTCATTTCCCCATATTCAAACGAACGAAACCACTCACGCGAATCATTATATTGTTCCAATGTTTCCAGCAATTTCGTTTTCACCCAAATTAATTCTGTCCAGATTATGTTCCTTCCGAATGTATCATCAATAAAACTGACATGAGCAAATGAAAAATGACTTGGAAACTATAAGAAATGGGCGTATAGAGTTAATTACTGCCGAAATTTTCCAACAGGACTTTGCACGTACTCATATAACATTATTATAGTTCCACTGCATTTGACTACCCCGTCAAATCTACTGGAATGTATTCCAATTTTAATATTAAATGAATTCTGTTTCAACTCACCTAAAAAGTTGGTTGGAAATATGTCTGTCAATTCTCCCCGGAATAGTCATAACAGAGCAAGGGGAATTCATCAAGAGTCATAACAAAACATCAAAATGTATACACATTTCACTTTGGCAGCAATGATATCCTGCCTTGTCGTTTTTCTCCTTCGACACTTCAAAACTGGAGCAACCCACCCCTTCATTTTCTATCTATCAGTTTCATACTCTGGCAGCACAATATCCTCCACTTTCTCCCGGCAGTGCACAGAGCCAAATCAAGCCAAGTCGGCATGGGAGAGCTAAAAACTGTGTCGGAAGACTGGAGGAAAAAGTGAAATTACATTATTCCAATTTAGAGTTCTCAATTCCCACTAGAAAATGTTGATTTCATGAAGAGAAAAAAAGATAAGGGAAGTTAACGGAAATATTATGACTATCTCAATAATAGAAAGGGAATTTTTTTATATTATGCCTGTAATATCCCTCTTCAATATGCTTGACTTGGCATCGCATCTGCTCCAGTCGTTACAAGTTGCAATATGTCATCGCGCATCAGCTGGATGGAATAAAAACTCCAGAGTTTCCCATCTACACAATATGCTTCAATCTTTAAATGGAATGCGTTCAACTGCGACTATCGTAGTTATATTTTGTGTTGATGTTGATCTGTTCCGCAGCTCCAATTGGAGTTCTCCGTCATCATTTTACAGCAACGACTTCATTTAGAATGAATCCCATTCCATGGGAAGAGTAGCATTTAGGCTATAAAAAAGCTGGGAAAAGCTCGTTATCATGCTAATTCTTGGGGGTTTCCTCCATTTATATTGACCAAATGTTTCAATGCATCCTGACGGCTGATGTTCCGGAGAAAGTGGAATGGAATGAAGTGTGTTAGGGGTATGGACGCTATGATGTAATGGCCTTCCACTTTATCTCAAGAATAAACGTTCGCACACCCATCCCATTCAGAAGGATATTACATTATGACACCCAAACTTATTGTTAAGCATATACCGAAATAACTGGAATTTATTATGGGGGTTTATTGAAATAATCAAAGGCTGTGGCTGTGATCACTGTACTTTCGCTTTCACTCAAGCAAACAAAATGTTCATCAGTATGCGGCGATTTGAGGGGGGGGGGGGAAATGAAATGCGTTTTTTATTTCAAAACGAGAGTAAATGAGAATGGGGCACTATATCTATGCCATAACCGTAAAAATGAGTGGGATGGGCTTTGCAATGGTAGTCCAGCGAAACTGATGAAATTTTAAATACGAAGTGGATATTAGACTTGGAAATCGCTTTGCATCATCGTTACAGCCCATGGAATATTTTAACTGAAAATATACCTTTTTTTTCCTGGGTGGGCTTGCCAAATACAATTTTTCTGTTAATTTTAGGCATCTGTAAAAAAAAAGTAATCAATTGGAATGGGAATGACGCGAAATGTTATGAGATGCTTCTACCATTTAGCTCTTCTATACTGAGAGGAATATTAAACAATATTTTTTCCTTCCGTTTGGTTGAGAGCGAGCACATGGGTAATAAATGTGTGCCTAGTTTGTTTGAAAGAACGGAAAGGAGTTGGTCGACGGTGAGAAAACAATTAAAAAAGTAAATATATCATTTACCCACACGCCCATTTCGTTTAGTACTCCATATGGCTTCTATAGCTGACAATTATGAGAAAGACAAAAGAAAGATGTGTGGTAATAATAGTGAAAAGTTTGTTGTTTATTATTTAGTTTATTTGTTTGAGGTCCCGAAATTAATTAGATGAAATTCACTAGCCTATTATACATTCTGAGACAACTGCACTAAACTAATTACCCCGTTGCTGGAGTACAATAGAGCCAGCATTAATCTCCCACTTGTATGAAATGTTTTTGCAATTCAAAGGAAACGAGAAAGTCGATTTATGACAGTATAATGTTCATAACGTGAAATTACATGGTTTCCCTCTTGTAGAATGGAGAGATCCATGCAGAGATTTTCAGTCAAAATAAATAAACACAAAAACATCCACCTCAACGAATGGGATCCTGTCGAAAGACTTTCTTTTACGTTAAACCTTCTTGTCAGTTATTCCACGTTTATATTCAAGCACTGTTACTATGGAAGTTTTGTTATTTTGTCCTTTTCATTTCAGCATCATCATCCACTATAGATATTGTCCCGTTTGCTGCTGCACACCTGCAAATATAAATACGAGCAATTTAGATGACATTAACTATGGATGAGGTTATAGTTGATTTTCCATTCTGCCCTATTTCTCTCGTTGTAGCCACTTCAGTTTTATTGCCAAGTTGGGCATGTCAATTAAAAAAATGAAATGTAGTAGAATCACCATTTGGGACAAATGGTTGGATGTGGGCTTGGAATTTCTAAAAGTCTTGTTTGATATTCATATCAAAAAAGGGTATCATTGCTTTACAAATTGCCACTGCAAATCTCCCTATTTATGGGAAAAACTATATTCAGTTGGAGTCTTTTTCGGACAATATCATTTTCAGGAATTGCACATAATGTCAGGTGGATCTAATTTTGAAGCTGATCAAAAGTCAGCTTTCTCATCTGAATAACTTTTTTGTATGCACATAATGTCACATATTTTTAATAAAGAGGGGCTTACGCTGGAAACATTTTGGTACAGGGGAGTCCATCCCATCCAACCAATGAGCGGAGGATAACGTCCAATGTCAACGATGGTGGAATTTGGTTCATAATAAGACGCAAGCCGACACTGCAATACCAGCAAAAGCATTTCAAACTAGCATAAAACCTCATTGTGACAGACAGGAAGAGAGAGAGACTTGACATTCCAGAAACTTTTTGCTGCCCCCTCATCCCAAGGCATTTAGGTATTTAGAGCGTCTTCATGAATTCGAATCTATCTAGATTTTTCCTCCCTGTCCAACCACCAGCATAGAATTTTAGTATAAAAGCAAAGTTTAAAAAAAGAGCTATAAAACCCCCATTTCAGCAAAATCAGAAGAAGGTTGCCCAGCTCCCCCGATTCCGCTTCCTCTTCCGTCATAACTCATCATCAAACAGTGATGAAAAAACCGGGAAATCTTCTTGTTGGTTTCGTCCACCGAACAGGATAAGGCAAGGAAGTAAGCAAGGGGAAGAGGGAGGGGATAACGCGTACTCGAAAAGAATGTTAAAAACCACATTAAAAGAATTTCCATTTCCTTTCCTCCCAACTCATTTTTTCCCTCTTCTGCTCCCAACCGACGAAAAGGGAAATGGAGAGAAAGGGCATTTAAACATGACCTACATACTTCTCCCCATTTACTGTCCTCTCAGCTGTGTATTATGTGAGGAATGAGCACCTTGCTCTTCTTATGAAAACCGCATAATATATTTAATAATGATGATAAAGTGGAGCTGTAGTTTTAGCAGTTTCCCTTTCCTTACACTCCACTTTCCAGAGGGTAAGGAAACGCTTACTCACATTTCTCGCGACGTTACCGCTCCTTCCACTCCCAGCTCAGGAACAACAAAAACAAGACATTCATATCTAAAGGGACGATGCCGGAATAAAAGCAACAACAGCTAGCAGGAGAAAGCTTTGCATAGTATTAAAAAAGGCTGGGATGCGGTTTTTTCCTCATTTTATCCGTACGCTTTCTCTTCCGCTTATTGCCACGTTATGATTGTACACTCACTCGTCTCGTCTCCCAATCACGCTTTAAAGACGAGAGGAAAATGATGAGGATGAGAATGGGGATGATGAGGATGATGCAGATTGCAATGCGGTGGTATAACTTGGTGTCTCAGCTCACACGCAACCCATGTGCTGGACTAGTTAACTTTCCCTAGACACCAGTGCAAATGGGGCTTCACACACTACATATTATTATTTTTCTCGACTTTGAGCAGAGATAAACGTGAGTAGAAGGGATCAGAATGGGAAGCCAGGTGAAATCTCTTTCTCATCAGCCCTATCAGATTAGATGAAAAGGGAAATATATTTCCTCAGAAACTTTGAGGCTTTTTCCCTCTTAAATTCATAGAAAGAGAAGGAAGAAGGATACATAAATTTTTTGAGTTCATACGGATGTACCAAGTTCCTTTTAATAAGCACAAAAGTTTTCAAAGTTTTTTTCCCACTCCTTCATTCACTCCCTACCAACTTCCGTTTTAAAGTTGGATTGAGGGCCGAGGGGAAAAGATTTTAGAAGTTGGTATGAAAGAAAAGAAAGTCAATGTTAAGAAAATGATGTGTTCCAACTAGTCCAAAGTGCAAGGCTAGGCTAGGAGAAAGCAATTCATTTCATTATTCAATAATTCATTACCGGGGAAAAAACTTCCTGCTCTTATAACATGCGTGGATGGATTTTAGCATGGGACTTTTGTAGCAATGTGCGTCTTGTGGGCTCTTTTAGACAGCTATGGCAAAATTAACGGTTACTAGTTGATGAATGAATAATCATTCTAAGCTGCAGTTAGGCCACTTTACCGCAATATGCTTGAAATTTTACAGCTAATGACAGAGGAGGGTCACAGAGATGAGCTTTTTATTGAACAATAACGCCAACAAAGCTTTGTTTCAAGGTTAGTTTATCCTCGTTACAGATATGACACTGGTGACAGTAATGAATACTGGAGGTCGTGTGGTGTCGTCGTGGTTAGTTTATAATGGCTACGCAACTCTTGCCTCATCTCACAGCGCCATACCATAAAGTGTCCTCCTCCGTAATTGGACTGAAAGTAAGGACATCAACCAAGTCATTCCCACTATTCCTCGTCGTCCAGGATCCCATTATTAGCAGGAATAACAGTAAAGATCCCGTACTGCCTGAACAGCCGACCAGTAATTTTTGGTGGGTTCCATCCAGTGTGAACGTTTTAATTGGGAGGATGTGAATCTCGTATGCTAGCGTGCTAGAGTAGAGATAGTTAATAGGAAAAGGATGATTGGGAAATGAAAAAAGGTGGGAATCAGGTGAGGGGAATACATAGTAATTAACTCGCGTTGGCCCTCTGCCATCCCATCCCTATCGACAATGAATGCTCGTCCTCATTCTCATCGAGATGAGAAAGCTTGTGACTCCAATCAGGATTTTAATCCATTCCGCTTCTACTTCCAAGTTCCAATTTCTCCAGCATTCGAGGGGAAGGAAGGAAGGACTCGAGCAGAGGGAGGGAAGAGTTACTAGGATCAAGTAGGGAGGGAAGAGAAAGTAATTTAATAGAATTTGATGCATGAGCACTGCCTACGCAGAGGAGCAGAGTTGGAGTTGATTTAAGAGAGCAAATTAACAGGGAGGAATCCAAACCTGAGATTATCCTTGGTTACTTTTATAATAAGTCCATTTTACACGGAGGGTTCTGTGTGTCGGGAAATAAACAGACATACCTATTAATACGAGCAGCAACCCCGTAGAGGCCGCGTTTCCCAGCAGTGTTGTCCAGATCCTGACAGTAGAGCGACCAAATGCACTCCATTACTTGTGAATTTTTTGTGTATGCATTGACAATGTTGAGGAGAGCTCGAAACATGTTATTGACATGTTGGCTGGAACTGAATGAGTTATCGTCGTTGTCACTCACACTCCTTCCTCTGGATTCCTCCTTTTGTGGCATGGAAAAGGTATCATTCTGGATGAGTTTGGAGTCTTTGGGCTCTTCAAAAAGGATATCCAGGGATGAGGGCTCTCTCCCTAGGAACAGAGAGCCACCGCTCCTTTCAGTGACCGACAACGGCTCAATGAACCAGTCAAAGAAGTCCTGCCCTAGGAGAGCTCTCCCAAGTGCTGGAGTACCGTCTTCAGTGCTGTTCCTCTTTGGGGCATTCGGAGACAGTGCTGATTTCTGCACAAAGCTGTGTATCTGATTGAGAAGGAATACGCCAAACGACATGAAGATGAATGCAGTGAGGGAGGTCTCATTTGGAGTCGTCTTATTGTTCTGCTGATCCTTAAGGATCCCTGTTTTCTCGTCAGTTGTAACTGGGGAGTTGGTCCCGTTTTCATCCTTCTTCAGCCTCCCTCCATATATTTCATTTAGTTCTGCCAAGATTCTCATGTTATTGCCCCGCTCGATTGTTTCATTTATGACCTGAAATCAATGTAGGGAGAGCAAGAAGAACAAAAAATGAAAATACGATTTCCTTCCTACATCCTCGCTTTCCATCATCGGCTTCAATGGCTACTATATGTATTGGGTTTTACGGGCCCAGTAGGACAAGAATCAGTAAAACTTTGTTTTATTACATCCTTTCTCTGCCTTCTAATTTAAAGATTTTCCTGGATAGGCTATCAACTGGTAGATTGGATAAGGACGATGGAGAACCCTAGCTACAGACATTTCCCTATTATATCCTTGTTCCAGAGCTTTAGCGAAGTAAAAGGCTTACATCTGTTATTTTCTCTAGTAATGCGCTGTTTTGCTGACCTGCAACAGACTGGCTGCTTATTCAAGGGTCTGGCGTATATGCACGGGGAACGGAAGAAGAGAAGGAAATTACAAGCGAAAAAGTACAGGATCAGCATGCCTTATTTCCTTCTCTTCTCGTCTCGGCTAGAAGAAAGCCCCCAGCTTGACAGAGCAAATGAAATGATATTGAACATTGAACATTGAACAGTATATTAGTGCAAGTTGCGTCAGCAGGGCTCAGATTGCCCCAGCATCTGGATTTTACACATGCCAAGTGCAAAAGTCTAATGAAACTTTACGAAAAGAAAGGTTTCCTTTCTTGAAAGGCCTTCCCCTTAAATATCTCTCAACTAAGAAAAAAAAAGTAATTGTAGTCATTGGATCAATTGGACTTAAATGATAATGAATAGTAATGAAATTAACAATTATTTCAAGTAATTAAACAGGATCCATTGAGGCAAGAGTCGTGCTCTCAAATTATTCATTTTTTTTCTTACAATGAACCATAGCCCATTGTTGAGGCTGTAGGGTAGTCTAGCGAGTTCAAAAACCTGGAAAAGCCATTTTACGTCTGTATGAGCTAACGTCCTCAGTTTAGCCCGTTCTGCTTTAACGGTATTCCCCTCATTCATTATAATGAAAAAAGACGTGGGGAAACAAAGCCAAAAATGAGCAGAGCTAGAGGGGAACGGGGAAGGCAGAACGAGAATTGTTTTTAATCATTTTCTCTTGAGTTGAACTCAAGCTGATTGTGATGGTGGATTGTGCTCGCTGGTAAAGAGGGAAAGCTGGCAAAACTATCTAGGCACGTCTGTGTCTAGGTGGAAGAGATGATGTTTAGATTGGAAAGGAGTAAAGGAATAAGAGTTCCACTTCTTCACACTCCACTGCACTCACTCTCATGTCCAGCATGGAGCTGGAAGCTGTTCTATAGGAGTTATATCAAACCTCTCCCTCCCTCCATGCATGGTTTTTTTTATCGTCTGGAGTCCAGCCAATCCATTTCATTTTACTCTACTTTACACACACATTTCCAGGCAGTAATAATTTTTGCAGTTTACTTTTACATCCTTTTCCCCTTTTTTCCCTACAATAAGTCGAGGAAGGAAGGTACCAAAATGGATGTGGATAGCGTGTTTATCTTTTGGCGGTAGTGGGGGAAAGGATGTTTTTTTCTCAGGATAAATAGGAGCAATGAGCTTTGCACACCTTTTCCCCTATCTATCTCTTTCAGTCTTATAGATATTACTTACTTTCAAAAATCCTTGAAGCACAGAGCCCCCACTATTGTTGCGTGGTGAAGTGTACAAATGATTTGCTAGTTGGAACAATGTTTGAAAATCTGCGATGAAATCTTTTGGCTCGAGATCACCAGTCTTGTTCTTTGGATCTGGATCGTCAGCCTCCTCCTCCTCCTCCCATTCCGCGTCGTCACCTTCATCCTCATCGTCAGCAGCATTGCCGAATGGTCCATGTTCGTTTCCAGTTGTTTCAACAAACTCTGGGTTATCCTCCTCCTCAGATAAATCATCAAATGCGTTCTCTGTCATCTCAGGCTGTCTTGCTGGCAGAGTGTTTGACGGATGTCCAAACCGATTACGTTGAGGGTGACGTGTCCCATTTATCGCGATGGGAGGAAGGAAGGGTATATTAGTACGGTGATTTCCATTTATATGAGACGGTCGGTGGTCGTTTATATGGTAATGACTGTGTTGCCGCGGATATTTTGGAAGAGGGTTAGCTTGGCGGTGTTGAATAGGGTTTGTAGCGTTTGAATGGGCTGATGATTGTAGGAGGACACCTGGTGATGGTGGCGCTACCATGGATTGAAGCCAAGGTGTCTTGTAAAAATCACTAGGTAATCCTCCCCTTTCTCTTCCGAATCCACCTTGCTCCCCAATCTCAACAACGTTCAGCTTCCCTCCTGCTGTTGCCGGCACTGGTCTGAGGGACTGGTGCGGATCTGGATTATGGCTAGTGGGGTGTTGATAATTGGAGGGTACGTTTTGGCTGCCATGGTGATGAGGAGGATTGTTATTAATTGGTATATGGCTATAATTCACCACACTTATACTAGCCTTCTTGCTCCCTGTCGTTGAACTTGTTGCTGGAGGATGTGGGAAAGACTTATGATGATCTAGCATGAGCAGCGAACCATTATTTTTCTTCTTAAGAGACGCCTTATTTATCGTTCCATTGACAATGCTGTCGAGAGCAGGCTTGGATTTGGGAGATAAGAACCGATGGAGCTCATCCGCCAGCTCGTTCATTTCTGCCATTGTGGGCTGGGAGCTTCGGTAATTGGGGTCGTTCACGAAACCATTTTCCCTCTACAACAAACAACATCAATCAGGGATTTCCTCAGTGAAAATAAGCGGATCAGAGCAAGTCGTTTTGCAAGTAAAAGGGGAAACCTTAATAGATAGAGTGTGAATGCGTGTGACAAAGATGTATGTGGGATGCTTCCATAAAAAGATGTTACCTTGCCGTTAACAAAATGATGATGATGATGTCGATCCTTTGCCCCATCACTTATCCCGGCATTAAAAGGTGGAAACGAGGATCTTCTACTAGTTCCACTGTTATGAATTAGAATCACAATCCCAATCACACATCCGATCAACAATGTGAAGCCTAACGCAGCTGAAACTCGTCTCGCGTCCATCCTCTCCGTTGCGAGCGTTTAATGTGGTCATCAATCAGATGGCAATCACTTGTAAAAATGAAGTCGATCCACTTTCAATGAGATCTCTGTTTACTTGGATCCTCTTTAATAAATTGATTCACATCAGTCATGAACATGGTCTTTGATGCTACGTCATTTCCTGCCTGCTCCTTACTTTCTAAAAGCTGGAGTTTTTCTTACTATAATTCCTTACCGTTTAATTCTCCCTTCTAGTATATTCTTATAAACTATTCTGGCACTGAACTGGAGGGAGCTTATCTCAGCGAGATTTCACTACTTGAAGAAACTTAGGGAAGCGTTGGCAGAAAAAAGGGAACAATTGTATCTAAAAACGTTGAAACTAAAAACTGAAAAAAATGTCTTCACAAAAATCCTATACTTATTCCTTACAATCACCAACTGACGAGTAGCAGCTTCAGTAAATTGAAACGAAATCAATGAAAATGCTAAGCTTACTCGGAATCCTAAGTAATTTCACTTTTTACACTTGCCGGAGTGTTCTATTCAACATAATTCACAGAGAAGAAACGCATTTAACTATATCCGAATTCGGAGAACGGTAGATAAATACTTAATTGAAAAAGGGATTTTTCAGAGTAAGCGCTTAAATCGATTCCTTACAACTGCGTTAAAGTTCAGCCGTTTCTCAGGGGCACACTCTTTCAGAGAGAATGGCTTTTCTCATTAGAGGATTTTGATGAATTTGAATTGAATTTTTTTCCTAGTAAGGGAAAATGACAGTTTCTCCTCTCATCTGCAGTGCACAGTGATGGGAAATTTGTTTGCATTTCGTTACTCTCTCGAGTTTGTCATTCCTTTGGAATGATCTGCTTGAAACTGTTCAGAGGAAGCTTTGATTGAGCCTCAGCAAACTGAATGAGACACTTGCTTCAAAATTTGTCAAACTTAATTGCATGACAAGATGAGGAGATTCCGAGGAATAGGCAGTTGACTTACTTGTGTTCACTTGTAAATGAGATTGGATAACAAACTGATCATGAATAGGGAGTAAGGTCACAATTACACATGCCATCAACACAGTAAACTACAAAATGGGGGAAAATAATGTAGAAAATCCCGCATAAACTACATACTGTCATGTCATGTATTAAATGGTTTTAAACAAAAGACACAGTTATCGGATTTTCAGAAAAAAGAACAAGCAAAAAATCTGCAAAACCAAGATAGGAGCATCTTTGCTCTGTATAATACTGTAATGATTGAAAGGGATGGGGCATTTGTTTAAATGAGCGTGACTTGAACGCAAGTGATAGGGTAGGGATGTAGGGAATGATAAGGGTGAAAATAATGTGCTTTGTCATAAGGACACATCTGCTTAACTGGGTTTTTTACAACCCCCTGAAGTCTGTCGTATTTCTCCCCTGTCAAAACAATTCATGTAGGTGTCCCCTTTCCACAGATAATTAGAAACAGTAAACTTCACTCCATCCATCTTACGCATCGCAATAGAAAAGGCAGATAAAATGTATGAGCTGGGGTTGAATCTGATTTGTGACAAAAAATGAATCCGTTCTGGTTTACAATTTTTTACCCATTTTCTCGTGTTTACTCATTATACAATTTAGCCCATTCGCATGCAAGCAATGACATTGCATAAATTGTTAGATAAATGTGAAGATGAAAACCAGGCTTCTTCATCATCATCATCACTAACTGCCTATGATGGGGTAGAATATGATAAATTTGAAGAAGTGTGCACAGTGCGTGAATGAGAACCGTTTCTTCACGTTTCCCTGGATTTCTAGATTTCACATTAAAAGGAAAGGACAGGTGTAGGGAAGATGGTCACAGTTTGCAGCAGGTGTACAGTAGAGTTGCCGCATTTTCAACAATGCAAAATGCGACTTTTTATAGGCTGGGCAGAATACTTTTTTCAAAGTACAAAACACAAATATAAAATCCTTTTCTCAAAGTGCATCATTATCAATTTTAAGAAGTGTTCAATATGTAAACTACAATAGTTAACATGTGTACAACCTTAATTAAATTGAGATAATTAACAAAGTACATTCAAAATGACGATTACGGAGCTTCCCATTTGTATGATTTTATTTTTAACGACACCCCATAAAATATTAGTTAACATAAAATATTTCTCGGAAACGTAAACGTTGGGAATACAATATTTTGCCCAGCCTTGATCCCTACAGCTACCTTATAAAAAACGATCAAAGAACGGGACTAGATTTTAATTCATTTTTCTTTGTTCCAAAAATAGGATTCTCTTCAATTCAAGTGCGTGCGCAGCTCACTCTTATCATTTATTATTATCCTCTATTTGTTTTCAAAGTGCCCTTGTAGAGTTACAAATCACTCTAATTGCTTTACACTGTCCCACTTGACCATTTTCTCATTTCTAGAATTACATAAAACATGAACATCCGCACTTGAAAAAATGTAAATACGTAAATAAGTACATAAAAATTTCATAGTTTTTTATTCCCCTCCTTACTTCTTGGATACATTTTCCCCCAAACGGTTTGTAAGCCAAGTTAAACAATACTTAAAACAATCATACGATTTACTCAAATGAGACATGAGATGAGATTATACATGAATGTATCGACTATTTGTAGTTTACAACTCTATTTGTTTTTAGTCATTTTGTATGCAACTACCAAATGTAAAAACTGACTTTGATGGTGCTGGCGGCTTTGAAGATACCAATTTGTGTTGGCATCCATTGCGAGAATAAACTCATATTATTAGAAACGTACCTATACGCACAAACATAACTTTAAATGCTCCTTACATGGGTCATAATGGGTCAACTCTTGTTGCTCCAAAGTCAAAAGCTGATGATGGTGAAATAAGTATGGAAAAATGATGTTAGCGAGCGCATTGCGTCAACAATAATAAGCCAAGCAGCAAAAATAACAGAAAAAAGCTAATAGAAATCCATTGAGAGAGTTTAAGTTGATGATAGAAGGGGAAAAAAGTTTTTAACCAGTACGTTACATAATATATGAGAATAATGATTGTAGTAGAATGAGATGAGAGTTTTATGTGAATGTTCAAAGTGTTCATATACTAGGAGCCCGTAAAAAAACTAGCATTTCACACTTTTATCTCTGTAGGAAAGTCATAGTCATAACAGAAAACAGACACGCGGTCGGTCCTTCCTATTTATGAGGATGAGCGTTGGAAGAATGCAATGAATGGAAAGGATGGAAGAGGAGGGATTTATTGTAAGTGTTATTGCATCACTTAAAGGGGAGTCCTTTGCTTTTCTGATTATTGTGTGACCTGGTGTACCATCAAAACTACTCCAGTGACTCCATGGCTTTCCCTGTGTGTAGCATTTCCTTTTTTTTCCAGAATGAGTACCATTTTTTCCCTTCTTTTGTGGAGGAATGCGTGAAGCCGTAGCCCATCCATTAGTACCTGACGTAAGTTGTGATCTGCATGTTACTCGAGGATAGATTCGAGTGCTGCTGTTGCTTCGAGGCTTAGCAGCACACATTGGCTAAGTAATAGGGCTCTATAGCTCTGTTGGAAGAGGGAAAATGAATGAATTGTAAAAGCGGAAGTTGCCCTGGATGGAATTTCCCACTCTTCACTTCAATCCCTTAGAAAAGTATTCACTCAAAGGAATTCCAAGTTGCAAACATTCTCTCCTATTAGTCAGTTCCCCTTCCAGTTCTTCATGTTTCATACATGTTAGGCTTCAGAAAGGTTACTTTGGGCCTGTTGTTCAAGTACAGCCACTGCAAAAGTTTCACGAGTGGTGATGATGTGATCAGCCAGGGTGCAGGGAAAGAGATGCTTGAAAGTGAAGAGCAGGAAGGGCCTCCTTCACTTCAACACATAATATTTACAACATGTTTCCTCCAAGTTATCCTTAAAAATGTTTACTTTATGTTTTTGTTTACGAACGACTACACTAAGTTGAAAAAACTGGTTAACCTGTATAGTAGGTAGCCAACTTCGTTGGTTTAAACCCTATTATAACAGGAAAACGGCCTTAACCCCCATTGTTCAGAGATAAAATTTTATGACTGTTCTTTATGATGAAGTAAAAAGGTTTTTATTCGCTCCAATATTGAGCTGTAGTTAGCTGGAGAGATTTGATCGGATCAAAATATTTGCCTGGTGCAATAACTGTGAATGGAATCGGAGAGGAAAAAGAGAAAGAATCAGAATGAACTAGGATAAGATTACATGGATATTTTTCCCCGTTGAGAAACTGACTATATACTTTGAATGAGATAAAACTCTGATTGTAGTTAGTTCAAAGGCAACAGGCCTATTATTTTTAAGTTTATTTGATGGGATCCCCCTGAGAAATGATAATCATCTGTCATTCTTACCTTTAATATTTGTTATCAAGGATTGGTCAAAGAGCGGGACTCTCAAATGTTCATGAAAATTCAAAGTTGTCTCCCGACATGACCATTTCATGTAATGAAGTATGCCGTTTTCTTAATCTTATTACGTCTAAATCTTTCCAGCTCAAGTTGGAGTTGAACCAAAGTAGATAACTTCTTAGATCCTGGTTCGTTCAACTACTGTACTTTTTGAAATTACATTATTTCGATTAAGGAACCCTACATCAGCATATTATTCAACACGCACAAAACAGATAGCGAGAAAAAATTATCCAGTTCTCGAGTATCGTTATTTATTTTCACTACTGGAAATACATACTTGTGAACTAATGTAATAATTGCATATAGACAATTGGAAACAATCACCGGGATATTTATAAAATATATATACTATTTATGTGCATTTACAAATGCGCCAATCCCATTCTTGCAAAGTTAAGCTATCAATTTAATTTAGAACATAATTTGTTATGTCGCAAATGACTATGACTCCCATCGAGACTTCTTTTCCCGCAAGACGATATTACCTTCTTCTGATAAGGATTCGTAATACCGCTCCTTGTTGTAAGAGTTCCTCATATAGGCCAGATAGCCAAGTGCGAGGGTGATGCTAACCACACCGATAATCATGATGGGCTTATTCTACAAAAAAATAGATAGTCAGTCTGTCATCATGAATTTCCCACATTTGGTAATAAATTTGAATTACAACATTGACTTCACTTTCACTCCAAATAAATATAATCCCACTCACCGGCTTTGTATATAGCTCAAAATTCAGAGCACGGAAAGCTTGGCTCGTTGGCATAGAACGAATTCCTTCCCCCGGAACATGCGGCTTTTGTTCTGTCACTATTGGAGGCTCCTTTCCAGCTACGGGCACTTGGGGACTGGGAGGTGGTTGATTGGAACGCTGGTTACCCATGATAAGTTAGGTCCTAATAAGGAGAAATAATAATAAAATAAAACTTCATCAAAAAATTGCACAAAAATTATAAAATCATTAACTTAAGGCTTGCCGCAATTGTATACGTTGTTAAAGTTAGCAAAAATAAAAATTAATTGCACCAAGGCATCGCCGAGATTCGAACTCGGGATCTCCTGTTTACTAGACAGGCGCTTTGACCAACTAAGCCACGACGCCGCTCCCAAAGACGGGAACAGAAAAAGGCCAACACAAAGTTTCGTCATCAAGCCCAACAAACCAATGTTAAATCCTAACCAATCAATAATAGATTTCTCTGCTTTCTCTACGGCAGCCAGCAATAAACCAATTTGCGATTCCTCCTCCGTGTCAATGTCTTTCAATTGTCACATGCGTGCACTTCATTTAACATCAATACATAGTATATAGTAGCAATAGCATTTAATTAATATGGTTATATCATAATTTTAATTTCTTGTTTTGTATCTACCGTAATTAAAAGTTACTGCCTGGTTAATGACCTCTCAAAGGGAGGCAGGTGTCATGCAGAACTCTTGCTTTATGTTTTATTTTTTAAATTCCTTTAAAAAGTATTGTCAAGAGAAGATAGCATAAAGTAATTGCTGTACACAGTAGTAATAAGGTAGGATTCCTAACTATTTATTGCTCGTCTATTTGGAAGCCATTGGTAACATACTTTGAATGTATATGGCTTTCATTCATTGAAGGTCTCTGAAAGAGGCCTTTAAAAAGAAGACGAGGTATGCAATCATTAGGGTCTTGAAAACCTCCGTCCGCCTAATTGACCGACTTGCCGTTGAGATAGAACGTTGCTCTGAAAACCAAAAATCCATGCCACTTCTCATCTTCATCCCATGCATATAAACTCATATAGCAACAACCATTAAAATGCAATGTTAATTCGAAAAAAAAATATAAAATAAACGTTTAGTGAAGCTCGTCTTTTCCAAATAGGAAAGCATACACGCGTATTATATGCTTACCGATTTTATGTAATGGTTTCTGTAGGTGCTTGAATCATCTACCATTAAACCCATAAATATAAAATATGACTAACTAAGCTTCAGCTCACAGACTAAAGTGTAAGTTCCAATGTAAAGTTAAATTATGGTATTATGTCCATAGTCAATGTAAAACTTACCAAAGAGCTGACTGACGGTGAGGATGGAGTTGTCTGAGTTGGTTCAACGGATACTTCACAGATCACAGTTTGCGCCACGAATCATTTAATTTAAATTGAAGCCATCAGTAACTTGATATTGCACCATAAAACAGCCCAATTAGCTACAATGACAATGACTGACTGTAACCCGCAGGATATTCCATTTCAGAAAGGATGATGGATTCGCAATTAAATTCAAATGACATGGTTAGGAAGAACCAATGAAAATTAACAGTAACTACTACTGACTTGTCACCATATCTTTCAATCTTGGAGACAAAACTGATTGGGGTGTCTGTGCTTCGCCGGGCAATTTGCTGATTATGAAAATTCTATTAGGTAACTTTAAACTGTAATTGCCGTTAAATTATTGTATGACTAACCGGTATGAAAAAAAATGTTGGAGCCACAATCACAAATCTGTAAACTAAACACATGTAGCGACGAACTGATCGATCAACTCAGCAGCGTATTCCCGGCCACAGCTGTTTCATGCAATGTGCAAATGGTCACATGTTTCATTCCATCATTCCCAACTCTTTCTCTTTGTTCAAGCCCCGCTGAACGCTTGTGTATGATTAAAGCCATATCAATACAGTGCTAGAAACTTGCGCTGACTTTCACTTCCCAGCTTTATTTTACCAATGGTCAAAAATTTAATTCAACTCATTTTGTTTTACAATTACAATTCTCGATACTTCAACATTTAATTACAAGTTTGTATTACTATTATTGTTATTAAGGCAGTACGTTTCTCGATTTTATATACATTATTAAGTTATACAATTTCAAATCTATTTTTTTATTTAATTAAGGCCAAGTATTTGGAGAACTGTAGAAATGTTATATATAAATTCATGAGTCGCCATGATCATCCTGTTAAAAAATGTAAAATTAATTGTAGACTAGACTAACTTACATTGACTAATATTAAAATCCTAAACTAAATTGACTACTCGTTCGACCTCCTTGACAGAAATAACTGACAACGAATGTCGTAATACATTCCATATTACGTAATTTTTTGCACTCAATTACGCTGCAACACAAAATTACAATACAAAACGTTGCAAAAAAATACAAGTCTAATACCATTTTACTAAAATTATATTAGTACTTGGCATGTTATTTACACCGACAGACACCTAACCTAAATATTAAAGAAGGACAGTACTAGTTCAGTTGGGAGTCATGAAATTGGGAACAAAATATGAAGTGGTTTCTTATCCACTTTAATTCTTAATTTACTTTCCGTTTCATTACACTCTGACTTCACACATAAAGGGAAAACTTTCAACACAACGAGAGACAAACTTCCGCTATTATTATTGGCCTTTCCATCTGTTCTCCTAAAGTTTGGAAAGTTTCGTTCATATTTGTAGTTTAGCTACTCTATAAGTTCTAAACTGGCTGACATTGGTGTTGGTCCCACATGCGACATTATTTTGGAAAGCTATCTATGGAAGTATGGAAGCCGATGACTTACTTTTTCATCCGTTCAATAAAAAATGAAGCCAAATTTCTCCTTTTATTCCCTGTAAATTCTTTCGTTAGCTCGAGTACCACTTTTAATATTTTTCCACTCTTTCTTTATTATGAGTCCCAGCGGTGGCTGATGAAGGGTTCTGAGGTGGAGTCATAACTAGGCAGCATGCCGTACTGCAGGCTGGAACCTCAATACTTTCCTTAACTTTCCCGTGAAAGTCTCTTGGGCCCCGGAACAAGTTCTCAATCTCAGCCAAGGACTTCCCCTTCGTTTCTGGAATAATATAGCCAATTGTGGTTGTTTGGAGGGAAAAGATGGCAAACAAAACAAAGGTTAACGTTGGGCTCAGCTCGTACATGAGGGTCGGAAATGAGAGGACGACTATGAAAGAGGCCACGCTACATATTAGCATTGCGGCTGAACATAAGTAGCTCCGAACATTGGTTCCAAATATTTCACTCATCAAGATGTAGGGAATCGGGCTGGCTAATGAGAATGAGCCAATGAATGCGCAGAGGGCGACCAGCGGAAGCCAAGAATGAACGGAGGAAAAGTCCAAGGCGTCAGTGGAGTCGTTCGCTGGAATTGTGACATTAGGCTCATTAGCTGGTACTGATCTCAGTGTAAGTGGTCCATGCGAGCTGTTGCTCATCATAGCTGGAGATGAGGATTCGCAGTAGACGTAGAGGTAGACAGCTAGGGCGGCATGTGACGCGGCCATCAATACTCCAGAGACTTTTAATAGTATCTTTCGACCAAGTCGGTCGACAAGTGGGAGGGTTATAAAAAAGGCGAGTAAATGAACAACCCCGAAGATAGTAGGTCTCATGTCATGTCCTGGATGAGTCTGGGGAGTGTGATTTACGGTGGAGGAGCCGTGATCCAATATCATCTTCATGTAGTAGATAACCGCGCTGATGCCAGAAAACTGTTGAAAAATCATCAGAAGGAATACTAGGATGGCGGGGAAACGGATGTTTGGTTTCTGAAGTAGATGAAGCAGGTTTGTGTTCTCTTCGGGGAATGGGGAGGTATCCTCCAATGATTCCCGGATCTCAGAAATTTCTTTGAAAATACGGAAGTCATCGTTGACATTGCCCCGACGATACCGAAGTATTTGTAGAGCTTGGTATGCCTGCTCCTCCTGGTTTTGGCGTATGAGCCAGTGTGGGCTTTCGGGGAGAAATAATGAGGCAACAAATAAGAGAATGGGAAATGAGGCCATCAACAATGCCAACACTTTCCAGTGAACGGATGAGCTGAGCATGCACCCCAGAAGGACTCCCCTACATTTTTTTTCGTTATAAAAACAATTGAAAATATATATTGATTGGCCAATCCCACTTTTTAACATGTTTTTTCTCCACTTGTGCGGAATAAAAATGTAGCTTACAAGGCAGACATGATTGGAGGTAAAAAGCCTAATTTCCCTCTATGCTGTGCACGAGCAGTTTCGGATACCTAAAAGGGATTCAATAGAGATCCAATTGTGTAGATTGAATACATGGGTGTATGTTAGCAGGATTCATAAATTAATTTAATTAAATTGGAAATTACGTAAACCGGAGCCGTGGCTCTTGCGATGCCAAGAGCAATTCCACCTAAAAGCCTGCCAACAAAAATCATTGCAAAGTTGATGGAAGTGCCAACAATGAGCCAGCCTAGAGCGAAGGGGATGGCCAATATTGTGATTGCGTTCTTGCGTCCCCATTTCTCCATAATTGGGCTGGATATTACCGTACCAAAAAGGGATGCCAATGGAGGAGCTGAGGCTGTTTAGTGAACGGAAGTAGAAATTGGTACTTGAACAAATGCAAAAATTTTACATAACTGACATTATATATCTTATCCACTTTCTCCTATTTTATATTCTTACCAATCCAACCAACATCACTTGAAGTAAGCGTAATGTTTGACTTTGTATCTGCCTGGATGGAATATATTGCCCCGGATGTATACGATTGTACAATGCCACAGCAGAGGAATGAAGTCGCTGCTATAAGTGCGCCATATAACTAAACGAACAGACAAGTAAAAGTACTTTTCAATAATGATAAGGATAAATGTAAGTTTCCCCATTTCATTATAAATTCGTAGTGATTTAGCAATAACGATAATTGTCTTTGTCAACTCACTTCCATCCATGGATAACCCGGTGTCCTTTCAGCAACTTCGTATCTGACAACTGTTGTTGGTAAAAACGTTGTCCTGGAAGGAGAACGCGGAGAAACTCTACATGACCGTTTGTCCTTTCCCGTGTCGTGAATATTTAAAAACATCATCGTGAGTTAAATAATAAAATCAATCAAGTTAAATGAATGTCAAAAAGTAAAATTAATCATCGGGATAGTTGCAGAGAAAAGTAAAGTTATTGAAATTTTTTGGCACAATCGGTAAATACAAAATTCAATAAAAAAAAATCCGTTATGCGTGTATGCAATAGTGGCAGTTTCCCCTACTGGACTGTGATTCAATGCTCCAAGAAATGACAAAAGTTGATGATTTTTATATATGCTGCAGCTGTCGGACGGGACTAGGAAGTTGAACTTTGACAATGGAACGTCATCAGCAAATCGTGACAATTTACATAATAAGAAAAATAGGAACTTTTCCATTGTCATTAAAATGCAGAATATTACTGCTGTTTACGATTCGGTAGACATGAAATAGGACCTCCGTGGAGAAGTTTGGACAGAATATGGGATCTATGAGTATTTAGCATATGTACTTCCTATAATCTCATTTACCTACGAAGACGTCTTGCACTTTTTCATTATCCATATTATCGTTATATTAATACAATCATGAAGTTAAACCATCTTCATGTGATGCTTAATAAGGTTTCCTTACTTCTTCACATCTGCCCATGAAAGATGCAAAAAACGCTGAGTCTACATTTGCGAAGTCACAGCTAATCTGATTTTACTAGTAAAACCTAAAGTACGCTATTAGACAGCACCCTGTTTCATTTATTCTTATTTTCCATCTTTGGCACAACAATAAATTTGACAATTTTCCCAAATTATGTATGAACTATTTTTATATCCTCGGCTTACTATATTAGTCCACTGTAAGTTTGATAATACAGAAAAAACTACCTTAATGTTTGTTGGTACATGTTGGGTGGACGGACGATACTTTTTTACTCAAAAGAATCATTCATACATTCAAAGCCAAAGCGCTCATTTCTGTCAGCTTATTTTCGAGTCAAGTAAGTATCTCTAAGGCTATCCGAACTAGCTTTCCCTGATTTGCTTACAATGTCATTTAACCTCTATGCCACACTTTTGCAATCTATACATCTTGACCTAAGTTGTAGTCGTATCTACATTACCCCAAAGTTACTTGGATTTGCATGTATTGCTGGCTGATTCTGCTGCATCGAAACGGATCATCCTGATAATTAGGCTTGTTCAATTAACCAATTGTCCACTATATATATCATTTCTACACCTGAATGTAATGCGTCCAAAAAAACATCTCATCAATATTTTATATTTTGAGTAGGTTAGTAGTATACCATCGACATAACTATAGTTATAGTCATGTTAAAGGCAAAATACATCAAATCAAAAATATAAAATTAATTCCAATATGCATGCTGCAGTGCATGAAATATGATTTCCCTTAATAGTATTAATAATAACCACAAAAATTTTTGCCATGGGGCCAGCAAAACATGGCCATAAAAGTTTCTTTCGCTTATGCTTACTTTTATATGCGTTTTTTACATATCATGCACCCGGGATAACAATTGCTTGAGTGCTACTACTGTGCCTCTGCAAGATTTATGCTTCTGCCGAGTCATAATATGCTTAAACTTATGCTTATTTTTGGGACACAATTCTTTCCTCTGATCATAACAGTCAAGGGCCAAGTTCTAAAGTACAGAGCAAGACGCTAATCCCGGTTTTCCTTCCATCCCAGTATGCAGTAGCAAGACTCAAGGATTTATTTTTAAATTACGGGCGCTCGTTAAAAAATAATTATAATTGCAAAGCGGAGGTGGGAAAGGAACATAAAGCATGTTCGCACTCTGTCATTCTCTCGCGATAATGTTCATTTTAGGCACAACAAGGGCTCAAAATGCTATTTTCCCTTTTCAGACTTTCAGTAATCGTCGCATTTCTCAGGGAAAAGTGATGGTAAATGGATTGGAGAAAAGGGTGCAATTGGTCACATCAGCTTCAGCTGCAATGAAATGTAAGGGAAGCAGCGTATGTGGTGACACCCAATAGGTATATTATGCACTTTTTACATTTCCTACTATTATCATCAAGAACCTTTATAGTAACTTCACTAGATCTCCAATCCAATGCCACCCACGGAAATAAATTTTAGTCAGTCTCTTCATCATCGCTTCAAGTGATAAAGACCAATTTTAATGGAAAACGGAATAAGCTGTACTCACGTTGTGCCAGTTGCCACCACACGGTGAGTTGTCTCCACTCACAAGGGAAGGGACCCAATGGATGTCGCTAAAAAGTCATCAAATTATATTTACTAGGTACAGTTTTTGACGCTGATTACGATGGCTATACTCATTTTCCCGAATGGTGACCTTTGGTCTCTTAATTTAATTATCAAATTGTACCCAACTAAAGCGCAGGGAAGATACATGCACGCAAGCTGTCTATACATATCCGCACTAACGGTAACTAGCAACCGTTAAACAAGGGCAAGATACATTTTTTTCGGTTTGGCTTGGCCGTCCCCGTTCCTTCCAGCCGTGCAAGGAGCAAGCTGGAAAGTTTCAAAACGTTATAGCAACGCACTGCAAACACGGTTTCAAAAAGGTGTGCTAAATGCTATGCTAAATGCATAGACCCTTAATTCTAACTACCGGAAGGGTCTATGCATGTTTAGGATAGTAGCATACATCTTTTTGAAACCGAGTTTGCAGTGCGGTT
>JAQGAH010000793.1:0-25310 GCA_034696885.1 Lepidocyrtus paradoxus | reverse complement strand
TTGTTACGGGTAAATGCAGGTAAACGCGGGTACCCGTAAACAAGATTCATTTACCTGCCCGTACCCGTACCTGTGAGGTTTCAGAAAAAACTTACCTGCCTGCCTGCCCGTACAGGTAAAAGCAGGCAGGTACGGGTACGGGCAGGTACGGTTACCCATCTTGACTCTCTACATCGGAGAGACCTTTTTGAATAACCTTTTCCTGGAAGGAATATATCCCATTCTTTTAATTGAATGGAAATACCTTTAAACTCAAAGAAAAAGGGTTTTGTATGAGGATAGGAGCAGCAATATACTTATAACTAGATGTGCGTGCACAGAAGAACTTCCTTTTCCCACTGAAAGTGAATAATAAAAAAAAGAAACTATCTTTTCATTACTTTATCCTACCTCCCAACAGCCAATCAAGTCTTTCTTTCTTCCAGTAGTCATTTCCCATGTAGTAAGGAAGGTAATCATGTCATATAATGCACTACACAGGCATTATCTTCACGTCTTTTCATGTGTCCTCAGGGCTTTGGAATTCTCCAGGAAGAGAGAAGACTTAACCATATGTGGTTGTTCCGAGCTCAGTATAAATTGCCAGGGAAAGTTGTGCGGTGAGGATGAGTGAGTTGGTGATGGTGATGTACTGGTTTGGTGACACTATATGCTCCCTTTCCTAAACATATTTACCAAGCTATATCATCCCTCTTCCTCTTGAGTTTCCTTCGTTAATTTCGTTTCCCTTCTGAGAAAAACCTTTTCTTCGTCATCTCATCAGTCTAGAGTTCTAATCAGATCGTGTAAATGACTTTGCACTTTTCAGTCTTTTCTTCCCAATGTCATTGAGCTATACGGACTATATGATAGGTTCCTCAAGAAGATGGAGAAGGGCAGAGCCAAAGTAATGAAAAACTTTTTTTTTGTTAGGTAACCCAACTTTCTAATTCATTCCTTCTTCTCCTTCTCCTGAATTACGGGAGATTTGCACATTTTTACCTCATTTTCTCCAGTGCTGTAGAATGACGATGAGATTGAAGAAGATGTAGAAGTATGCCGATCGAATAAATGATGTTTCATTCCTGCTGCCCCTGTCCTAGTTACTGGTTGCTTAATAAAGGGTGATATATCTTATTACTTCCTCCTTCATTCTGTAGCTGTCCTACTTTTCTGGAGAAAGCGTCCTCTTGTTTTTATGTCATGAATAGAAAGAGGATGACGGATGATGATGTCAAGTTAGGTGTGGATACACCGTAGAAGTAACAATACTTATCTTGGTTTCTACCAGAGAAAACAAGCTTTGACAAATAGTACCTACAAAATAGCGCTTGTTGGAATAAGTGCTGACTGACAACGGGAACCTTAGGGCTACTACTTGTTATATAAGACCCTTAAGTAGAAACCCTATCCAGAAGATAACTGATACCAGTCAGTTGAGGACTTTTCAAGTAAACGTCAGAACAAATCAAGACGTGATACTTTTTAGTATCAACATCACCAAGAATGCAGAGCCTTCAGTATACTTCCTGTTTTATACAGGATATAGTAAATCTGTAACACAATTCCGGCCAAAACTGTTGACAGTTACTCAAGTTATGTTACTTCAGGTGCTGTAATGATGATACAAGCATGGCATCATCATCATTTCTTTCCATCACCTTCTATCATCCCAGCAAACCAAATAATAAGCTTAGAGAAACATGGTCCCATGATGCTCATTCAATTTTATTCCACTACATTGACTCCAGTCAAGTAAGGAATATGTTTCACCTGTGGGCTTATAGTAAAAAAACTTTGCTGACTCTAGTCGACTGAGTGTAAGTGAATTGGAAGGGAATCATGGTGAGAGAGAAAGTGCGTTGTTTGGTTGTTCTCCCTGCATAAATATATGTATGCGAGCAACAAAGCAGTCGAGAGAAAGATAGTGTTTTGAGCTTGTCTGAACCCTAGCCTGATGGGAATTCTGATCTTTCTGCATTCTCAAAGTTCAAATGAGAATACACGGAACGGCAAGAGTGCCATGTAAGTGGGGAGGTTTGAGCAAAGGAGGAAAGATGAAGATAAAATGTAATTTTATTCCAAATTGGGAGATTGGGCCTTAAGGTTGCGTTACGATCGCTGCATTTCCCTGCAATCATAGGGAAACGTGGCTGGATTGCGTAGTGAAATTGAAATATGTATCAGGAAATCGAAATCATCATGACTAGACTGTAAAATGAATGGTGGTGAAGGTGTATTGACTGGGACCGGAAATGGAATTGTCGATAACTTGTACACAAATAACGTGTGCTACGAGATCGACTCAAGTTCAAAGCAGTGCATTTCGCTATTTATAATAATAAGTAAACCCTCAACCCATTATTTGATTTTATACTTCAATAGAAACATATCTAGACGGTTGAATTTAAACGGAAAAATTTGCTTGAAGTTGAAGCTAGATGTTTGGAAAAAGTTTGCCGGTGCCTGTCTCACAGACTATCTAGTTTACTTTGACAAACAAAGTTTACATGTTCATAGTAGACTTCTCTTCCGTACGTTAATCAGACAAGTAAACTTTTCTTTAAATAACAAAACATTTACTAAACTTATCCACTAGGGTTATCTGCTAAAGGAGTTGAATTGGACGTGGGGAAAACTATAATTTTACTGTGACGGACGCTTGTGAAAGTTGTAACTTATATGTATTGTTGGTGCACATGACAGTTCATTTCTTGCTGTTTTAAATGCAAGAAAACCGACCGCATTTACACGTTTTCAGCAGAATTCACATTCCAAACATTGCATCCAATATCTTGACTATCACATTGCCGGCTACTTTTGCAACACAATATTTTTAGACAAGCCCTTGTACACAGTTATAGGTAAGGTTGTGTAGCTATTAGCCTCAGATATACAAGCTTGAACGGATTAAGTTTTCCCTTCGGCATTTTACAACAAAGTTTTGAACCGAACTTTATTTTTGTTTTGTTGTTGCATCTATTTTACCTATCTCAAGAAAGCAGAGAAACGACGAAATAACATTACTTCTTTCAGTATGTTGACCCCACAGAGAAACTATGCAAAACTATAATTCGGTCCAGCTCATCGATGACCATGACTCACTGATAATTATATTAAATAGTATATATGAAATTTAAAAATCGTATCTGTTGTTTTAATGAAAAAACTACCAAAGCTAAAAAGAAACTCGTTTTTAACAGCAATAAGAAAATTTCCGATGTGCTGAGCGCTACATTCCGCTCTGGTCTAATGAAATCGATATATCTTAAAATCAAAAGCGTAAGTCGCAATCGGGGATGAAAAATGGCGGAAATGTATTATTTTTCATAGCATCATCATCCCATCACCCTCATTCGGTTCGATGATGAGCGACTTTATTGCGACTCTTGCTGGTATAGCTCATATTTCTTTTCTGGGAATCATCTCCGAAAGACTTCTAATCAGATGAAGATCATTTTTCATGTTGACTTTCCTTCGAGTGCTCATATTCTTCATTTTCCCTTGCTTCCATTGTCATATAATCTTGTTCTGATTGTGTGTGTGCTAAAGCCAAAGCTGTTTTCGGAACCAGCATTGATGGATTTATTGCAATTTTTCTTGAGTTGAGCTAACCAAAAAGCTAAATTGCTTTTGTTTCCTTGCTTGATTTTAGTAAAACGCTTGGCTCACTGTCGATTACAAAGACAAGAGGAATGGATGTGTATGAGACTGTGAGTCTGTGTGGTGACGGTGATAAAACAGGGAACATTTTGTATTACGATGGTATATGTTCGTTCATCTGTCTTCCTGTCTTTCGACTCATCACCGGTTGCTTAGCCCAAGACTCCTCGTCACCTAAATATTTTACAATGAAAGAAACTCTCCTTTATCTCTCTCCATGTAATTACTGTTACAAGAACGACCTTTTCTGCTTTAAGTGAATTTGAGCAACTTGCCAAAAAATCGCTTCATTATTCAACTCTCTTCAAACAAGGGTAGTAAGCAGGGAAAAACTTTTTGATGATATCGTATAATGATGTTGAGTGATTTTGACACTTGCTGGCACAGCTTCTAAGCAGTGTTAAATGTGCCTCTTCTCCCATGGGAGTGCAATTTAGGTATAGTAAAATACACGAACTTTGTGAAATGGAGGAGGAGGCCAAAGTCTCTCTTCACCTTGTTTTCTTGAGCTCGCTTACTCTCCCAGCTCATTTTCCTTGTCAGAAAAGACACTGAACTGAGATAACCAACGGAATCATCTTAAGGCTTAAAAATATATTTCTTAAGATAAGCATACTAATAGTACAGAAGAACTCTTAATTATTGCTCGTGTAATTTTATACGATAATGAGGTCCCACAACGTTTTAATGACACGGATATGAGTGTCACAGATAGGAATAGTTGTAAAACTGTACTTGACTACTGCAAATGCAGTCTTATTGTTATCATAAGTTTTACCTACAGCCATTTTCCGGGTTTTACTTTGTATAACTTTTTTTTAGTACTGTAAGCAATTCAAAATTGAAGGAAAACAATATGAAGATGCATCTACAAAACAGAAACACAATCGAATATGGTTACAAATATGTCATCTTTCTCCTTTATTGTGAAGAAAATACAAGAAGAGACTGGCTCATCGTTAGTTTATCTCTGGATATTAAAAAAATGAATTGAAGATTTTTATGAGAAAACTGTATTCTCATCTCATACATGCATTTTGAGAACAATATACATCTTGAGGGAAGATATAATATACATAGCTAGTTCCTTATATATTCAACGGAAAGACAAGGGAAAATACGGTACAACTTTTTTTTAAAGGATGAGAATGATCATGATACTTCTGTTGGGCAAGTCTCATTCATTTCCTCCTGAACGAAAAATCTGTCATTGTCTTCACGGGTGCACTTCCATTTTCCCAGTTTGTCAACGTCTCTTCACATTTCCCACAGATAAGTTTGGAGTGAGCCATGAGCCAAACCACCCAAGCAAAGAAAACCAGGAGGAGTAAAAAAAGGAGACGAGCAGAACTACAGCTATTCTTACTTCCTTTCTCTTTATACTATAGAAAAGGGTGAAAATATACATAATATGCACATTTTTCCATTGTCATAAGATAGTCTGATAATAGGTAAACCATGTGGATATAAGTGTGAATGAATATAAAAGAAGACCTTGTGAGGGGAAATAAAGTAAGGGCATCACACTGCCAAAGTAAAGGCTTGGTTTCTTACTCACACCGTCTTGAAGATGTACTAGCGTGACACTGTCTGCTTTCCGTCGTTGCTCTATCCATCCGTCCGTCTTGTTAAAGGTGGCTGCGAGTTTTTTTCCCTTTCATTTCTTACTCCTGCTTTCCCTCAGAAATTTTGGGGGTTTCGTGTTGGAATTTTGTTCCTCTTCATCTTATCCCTGAATCATTCACCCTAGTCATCTTTTAGCTGCTTTTCCCCTTTTCTCATTTCATCTTCAACAATCTTCTCATTCAACCACTCACTCATGTGTTAAGAATATCTTGCACATTCACTCTCCTCTCCTGTCTCTATAATAATCCATTTGAGACCTATCTGGTAAGGAAAGATCTAGGAATACGACCAGCCCGTATAGCTCAACCACCAGCAGAACACGGATGGATGATGAAGATGGTAGGAGTGGCGGGGTGAAAGCCAAAAAGTTAAAAAAGGAAAATCAGAATACGGAGGAAATCGTTCCTGTCTTGATATATGAATGTTTTTGTTGTAGTTGATACTGGTTGACATGTATGCATAATAAACAATACATCGACAACAATGAAAGATGAATTCCAGATTTTAAGGTAGGGACAGATCTCAAAGGATTGCCGGAGATTGGTTACAAGTTTTTCTGTAGATTTATGGAGAAAAGCTTTTGTGATTGTGACGGATGAAAACAATATTGCAGGGGAGATGATCATCAAAGAGATGAGATAGTTTTAAAAAGTAAGACTTGCTGTAATACAGTTCCTCATACAAACACGTTGGATGCTTCATGAGAAAATCAGTAAAATAAGAGTATTTCTGAAGAAAATTTGTCAACTTTGAAACATGCTCCAGGCAATGCATGATCTTATCAGATACATTGCAAATCTCACAAGAAAGACATTTCCTTAATTTCACATCAAGCTATGATGATTTCCTACAGGAGTTCATTCCGTTGTAAACCGTGGTTTGTTGAGATAGCAAAGAATTGAACTATTGTAGTGGTAGTGAACAAGAGCAAATATTTCTACAAGTTGGAGGTAACAGAATAAAAAGTGTAAATAGAAAACATCTATACTGATTTTCCACCTACACACAACCATGCCTGGTAGTCTTAGTATCTTGTAGATAGGACGACACCCCACCACTTTCCTATTTTCCGTTAGATAAGAGGATGAAAACAACGGGATTATAAGTGTTCCTTGTCATTTTCATTTTCTTCATAATATTTATTGGGGATTAGTAAAATGATGTATGGGTTTAGTCTTAGGTTCCGGCATGGAATAACACTGGAAGGGAAGGGGTTAAAACTGCACCATAAAAAAAAATAGAACGCCGCCTGCCACCACTGAACATCAGCATAAAGCATGATGAAAATGATGGGAAGTACGGAGTCTGCAGGACGCAGTAAAGCGAAACAGGAAGAATTATTTTAAGGAACGAGAGGAGTGAAAGAGTTTTTAAGAAATCCCATTTAAAATCGGTTCCAAGGGTTGTTGTATTCAAATGAGAAGGAATGAATAGTAATAGAGGAAACACTACCGGGCTTAAATCTAAGAAGGAATGGATGAATAGGAAAAGGCCATTTGCATGCAAATTATTCTCAAAGAAAATCCCACAACTCAAAGCAGCTCGGAATGAAATGAGTGAGTGAATCAAAGCCGTTTAGCTGAGCTCACGTTTCCCCACTACCATGCATTAGCATTCCTCAGCATTTTCCGTTCCCACCAAAACAAAATACTTCCCAGAGTCTAGAGAACCGTAGAAAAAAAATTACGAGGTGGATGGTGGATATACTTATTATAAGTATTTTGGGGCTCTGTATTTTTATTTTTATAGAAAATTTTAAAAAGATTTTAAAAGGAATGGCAGGATATAGATGGAATAGCTTTAGCACTTTCCCCATCCAGCTCATCACCATAGTCAGCTTTGGCTCCGCTTCGTATAACCCCCATAAATTTCTCATTAAGACGAGTACGAACCAAACAGGATGGATTCTGTTTGTTGACTGTTTTATAACAGAAACAAAAGACGGGGGAAAACTCTTCTCTTGTTTCCGTAAAAAGATGCACATCCATTCATTCATTAATGGACGACCCATAAAAAGAGAGAGCGGAGCTTTGGACTACTTATTTTAATGACGTTCATTCTCATGTGAGAATACGTTTGAAAAAAGTAGGATAGTTTTTTTTTTGCAAATATAACACAAAGAATATGAGTGTAGGATTGCAGTTAATACGGGAAATGGGCAGAAGAAGAGAATGGGAAAATATAACAAACAAAGCACCATCATACTGATCAAGGAACTGCGAAATTGTGAGTGGAACGTTTTTTGCTTTTCCTTCCATTCTGTTTTTCTGGACTTTTAGTGTTAATGCTTGCGAATTGAGAACGTTCTTTAGAGGGAAACAGGCTACTTCTAGGAATGAATCCAATTCGAAGTCATCTTCATTTCCCGCCATTATGTATGGGAAGCTAGCTTTTAGCAGGATATTCCATTTCCTATAGTGCTGAAACCGTGCTTTCCTCTGCCAGCTTTTAGATCAATCTCCATGAAAGTGAGAGGCGTCCTTTTACTTACAGCGTATACCTACTGGCTGATGATAAGTAATATAGCATTGCATTAGCGGATCCCGGAAATTAATTGGAAAGAGAGTGCCTACATGAGAATCAAACCTGAGATATCTCCTGATGGTTCACTATGTTTGGGGGATGCTGCAAATCATGATTGATTGATGCCAATGTTATGTCCATAGATCGTTTTGAAATCTAATAATCCCGTTACAATCAACCATTAAATCAATTCCATTTAAATTGCCTCGGAATGTATCACTTTGAATTTGAGCTTGAATTTAAAGAAAAACTTACCTCATGAAGACCCCAGCAAAGATTAGAGTATCCAAAAAGTCTGCAAATTGCCAAACTTCCATTCAAGCGGTAGAGTAAGTAGAAAAAGTAAATAGCATGTCCATTAGCTTCCGAACTAAAATGACGGAATGATGAATTGGTGAACTTTTAAAGCAAAACAATTCAAAACTTTTTGAACTTGATTCATCAAGATTTTAAATATTAAAGAAAATAAAGCTTTTAAGGCTATTCCCCTCCGTCCTGTTCAATTAAAGTGTATATTACAGACAGAAAATGTGAATTGAGTACTCTCCATTTGCAACTTAAGCATACAGTATTATATTTTCCGTTGTATCTTTTAAATTATGAAAGTTAATTGATCATTCATGGACAGACTAACTTGAGGGATTGTTTCAAGACTCACAAGTCCTGCAACTTTCCCCCCTTCCCCTTCCTAATCATATCCTAATCACGCATCCAGAACCGTTTCCCTCTACTTGTGAAGATCAAAGTATAAAATTGATGCTGACGTGCGATATTAGGGTGTTTAATTACCCATAATCTTTATCCCATCCTGGTACGGTTCCCACTTTTTGATGTAAAGGAAAATGCGGAAAATAAAAAAAAGAAGAGTGGTGCAGTCCTAAATTGAAACCGACAGGATAGTAGAATTTTCCAAATTTTGTCAGACTCCACGTCAAGGCACTAATTACGAAAAAGACGTCGGCACGTGCAAAACTCAAACCATTCTGTCGGCTAAGCTTCATCCAAATACACAATCCTCTCTGGATTCTATTGAACTAGCAAGATGAGCTCTAATCGACAGCTTTCTCCTTGGAATTTTTCCCTAGAGATATGACTTGTGATGAGATGAAAAGGGAGAAAGAGTATATTTAATCTGACTGATGTGATATCCATCCACTTCTAATGCTTAGCCATAGCTCCAACTAGCTATAGTAGTACAACTTTTTCTATTCAGGATTATTCCAACAACAAAAACTATTTTCTTATGCCATGTGAATGAAGCCAGAAGCATTTGATTTTTTCTTGGTGTGGTTTTGCTACTTACTCACTTCCTCTGCTCTGCACGTTCATTTACTTTTCTCCAAAGTTTTCCCTTGGCTTTTTTGCTCATTCGTGCTTTCAGTTTCAAGAGAAAGCTATAAGGCGGACGGAAGTTGATGTCGGGCTTTTATAAGACACTATTCATTTGACTTGTCGGAATTGGCTGGTGGATAAAAAACAAGTATTACACATCCGCTAACATAAGGAGGGGGCTAATGATGAGAGTGGGAGATGAAGGATGAAAAACTTTCTCATTATTAATCGTCGCTATTTTCCTGGATCAAGGATCAATAAGTGTAATTTAGACTGGAAACGGCTCCGCGCATTGCCCTAATAGTTTTCCAGAAATAAGACGTTTCTTGTCCTTAGCTTAGCTTTGGAGTAGTGCTATATTTGGGTCTAAGTTATTAATGGCCATCGGTTAATCCTAAAAAGCTAAAAAATTATTTTTATCAATAAAAAAATTAAACCAAATGACCACAGCTAATCCCTGTAAAAGAACGTATTTTTCTTTTCCAAAAGCCGTACATGAACAAGGATGGGCAAGAGCTGTGAGAAAAATCAAAAACAGCTTTACAAGTGACCCGATCTGCCTTGGTTGGTATCCACAAAAAAATGTTTATCTATCCGAGACATATCTGTTGGAGTCAAAAAGGGAGAGATGTGAAGAAATAGGAGAAGCGATCACCGGAAAATACCTCTTAGTCTCCATTACTCAAGGGTTCGATGTGGCTTTCAAATTGACAGTTTTTTCGTTCAAAGTATTTGTATTTATTTTATTTCAGTGTGACCCCACCGTCTTACCACTCTCCCCAGACCCGACTCAAGAAGCCCACTCTCACTTGACTTGGACATTTTTTGGGAAAGTTTATGGCCATAGTTTACTTGAAAAAATGCACCGGCTTTTGTCACAAGAAAAGCGCATCAATATCAATGTTCCTCTGATAAA
The DNA here is from genome assembly GCA_034696885.1 of Lepidocyrtus paradoxus. Taxonomy (NCBI): domain Eukaryota; kingdom Metazoa; phylum Arthropoda; class Collembola; order Entomobryomorpha; family Entomobryidae; genus Lepidocyrtus; species Lepidocyrtus paradoxus. The sequence continues at coordinate 15,271 of JAQGAH010000793.1, read as the reverse complement.
CTATCTTCAATAAAGCATCAAAGCAGAAAAAAAGACATTTCGCTCTCCTCCCTTTTATTCCCTTCATCCATTCCAGCAATACTAAACGTAATCCGGAGGAGAAGAAAGATGTCTAGTTTTGTATGGTATAATGTAATATGTCAGTAGTAAAGTGGTTTGACGATCCTACATCCCCTTGCAGAGGTTCATTTCTTTTTCTTTGGTCATAGCCAGTCATGTGCACTCAACACAAACGACAAAATTGACTTTTTCCATTGCAATGTTACAACATAAAACATTGTACGATATAGTATCTTTTGCTTCCAGTATTTGAACAGGAATTTTAACACAAGTTCATATATTTTGTGACAAAGTAGAGTATCGGATGGTTTACAGCTTAAAATTTAAGTAGAAACTCTGGAAAAGTAAAACCCTCATGATGCATACATGGGCCACTGACATTAAGTATTATTTAATATAATTGCGATTTTGTCAGTAATGCATCAGTAAATTCATAATATCTAACGGAACTTCTCTGACCCATTCTTCCCAGACGCATTCATTTCCCACACAAGCCATGTGATTGCAAACTCCAACATGGGAAAATATTCAAACGACGATAGCCAGCTAAAGTTCGACAAGAGAAACTAGGAACGATTTACAGCGGAATAAAGAAGGAACATGAAAGGGCCATTTTGTAAGTTAGCTTTTGCTTTCCCCATTCAGTCAAGTGTGGGAAAGTAGTTCAGTACCTTAAAGAAAAATAGCCGACATTTTATCGGATTTGACAGTCCAGCCCAAAATCACTAGACCTTCCCATCAATTCACCCGATTTAAAATGAAATGTTCGATGAAGAGCTCCAACAAAGATAGTAAATATATATACCGATATATAACCGATATATTATGTTGCCCACTTCTACAAACTTGGCAATATCACAAAACTAGTTGTAAAGTTGGCAATATATAAGCTGGTTATTTTTCTCTCTAGTAATCTGTAAAAACACGACATTATAGCTCGGCTCTAACAGCATTAGCTCAACTTTTAAAAGGACTTAGGCCACTCTTATTAGACAAAATCAATAGCTTTTGCAGAAGGGCTTAAAAGAATCAAGTTTACTTTTCCCATCACCTTTCCCTCGACAATGTCGACCAGCCTGGATGAAATGAGCCAAGCTGATTGAAAAATACAAGAAAGAGGAAGATGTTTTTAATCTGGGAACTAGTGCAAAATAATAGATTTTCCATGTAAGTAGGCACAATGCGAAATTTATAGCCTGTGGGAAAGGAGATAAGAGCTTGCGTTTATATGTACATGCTCTGTCGTTACTGGTTATAGATGAGTCCAATCCAATCCAAAGCTGATGATGGTACTAGGGCAGGATGCATTTGCGGAAGGAAGGAAATGAAAGCTCAAGGAAAAGCCAAAGGCAGAAGTGTTTTCGGGTTAAAAAGGGTGATTAAATGTCAGGCGAATTTCGTTACGGAATGAATTAATGTCTCCAGACGCTACCCTAAAATTGCACGAAAGGGTTAGGTTTGATGACCAGAGGAGCAACAAGAATGAGCTACTGACTGATGATAGCTTTTTCTACGAGAGTAGTCAAGCATTCCAGGAAAAAATACTTTCCCTCTCGTGTCCTTTCCTGGCAAAGGCTTCCATTGCTTCTGGAGCAACGGCTGTGAGCTGTGATGTCACTTTGGTCGACCTAGATATTTAACCGGAGGATTTATTTTCCAGAGGATCCGAGGGCGTACATTGCAGCTCATTTTAAAGGAGAGGAAGAAAAAACGGAGCAATTTTTTATTTTCTACTTTTTCATTTTCTGTCACTGATATGTCTATCCAATTTCGAGTGAGTTGGGCCTCGTACACATACGCATTTATCCTTTGTACAAACACTAGCTTTGTCTAGTTTCCTTCAGATTCCGGCAGGAAGAAAAGAATATGGATCATGCACAGATTCGTCTTTTTACCCATTTCCTTTTTTTGCTGGGATTCGAGTTGGGTGGGAGTCTTTACTCACCCCATAGGTACCTACTGTGTGAACAAAATGTTTCCGCCAAAACCTAATGTCGAGGATTTAATCTCAATCCAGCAAAGTCGTATATTATCCAAGTCTTCCCTGCCAAAAAAAGTTTTATTGTGATGTCTGCGAATTCCAATTTTGCAACAATTATTTTCTTGGGAGTTTTCCAATTGTGGGGTTTGTGTTACGAGGCTGGTTAGGGTGCTGATGGGCAGCAATGCTGGATTGGTGTAAAGATAGTAGAATTGCAAATATCGAATGGTATCGTTCCTCTGCTTTATTTTATAAGTTTGCTGAGTATACGTATGGACTACCAATCTTGTCAATCAAAAGCTGTTTGAAGTACACGTGCTGACCGATTTACATAGAGAACCTGGAGCAAGTACAAAAGGATAATAGAGAAAGTACCTTTAAGATTGGTAAACTATTTATAGCATTTTCATATCCGAAAAATATACTAAAATACCGGAGGTTACATACATATGCAATTTAACAGCCTACTGACATTTCAAACGTTGGGCTTGTAAACAATAGAGGATCATTTTAGTAAAAGGATTTTACGAGAACGAGGAGAACAGGAAATCCTATTCTCAGAAGACATAAGTAAAAAAACGCTTTGTTTGCTGACTATTTTCGTTGTTTTCTTACTTTCTGTTGATTTTTTACAAACTGATTCAGTCAGCTCGTTTGTTACATATTTATTTACTTTTCGTATAAAATCTTTTATTAAAGTACAGTTATGTGTAGTTCCCTCCATATATGATCCACTTGAGCCTCCCAACATTCTTTTTATTTTCACCTGGTTTACTCAACGTACTTCCTTCTTGTTTCTTAGTTTTCCTAGAACATTTTGTTTCTTCAGACTTTGTTCAATATCCGGAAGGGGTTTTTCCTTTCTTTATTTAGAAAAAAATGAAAATCGACAACTTCAAACTAAAACTTTTGGAGGAACGGGAAAGTGTTGTTTTTTATAACGGGAAAACAGACTGTAAGTATGGAAAAGTATTGAATCATATAAGTATTAGCTCTCTTCCCAGTCTCAACAGTATCTATTTTCATCCTTTTTCGTTTCATGGTGTGGTTTTCTTTAAAAAACGTCTTTCATATCTTTGTGACGTTTTGGTAAAAGCTGTTCATGAAAATACGGAGGAAGTCTAAACGAAATGACTATAAAAATGTCTTTTCCCTATTCACAGATACGGGCTATGTACATGATAGCAATCCTTCCGATAATAGCCAACTGCTTAACACGATATATTTTGCTGTGCCAAAATAAGCAATGATGGCAAAAAATCCTGTTTCCTTCTTTGTTGTTGCCTTGTCCAAAAAAATCCCGCTAAGTACCCTGTATTTTGCCATTATTGCAATGTCAGAGATAGCTACACAATATGTATAGATAGTAGATCGTTTTTGCTTCTGCTTTCAAAAAGATTGCAATTCGGGATGGCAGCAAAAGAATGACAAGTCGCAGAAAGGCTCTCGATATTGAGTGAAAAGTGCTAAGGTTAGATACGTAGCAAAGGGAATAAGTGAAGAGAGGAAGAATCCTGGCCATCTTATCATGATAGGCAAAAAAATCCCATTTATTGGCACTGACAAGGGGAGAAACGATCATCATTATTGACATCATCATCACCACCACTATCACCGGAGATGAAATCGGATATTCAAAGGAAAGGCGAAAATCTCGTGTCGAATTGAATGGAACCTCGATATCTTTTTCCATACTTTCTTTCTTCCTACAAAAAATAGGAAGCAAAGACTTTCACCTTTTGAAGCACTTTTATCCACTCACAGACTCCGGCAAAATATGGAAGCCATTTAAGGCGAGACATTTAGAGCCAAGGGCACAACTTGTGTGTGAAAATATCAGCAAGCTGGTTTGGTGAAATGCTGGAAACATTAAAGCAGCAATTACTATCATAAAGATGAACAATTATTGCTTATTTCAGATTCCAGATTGATTTTTTGCACTCTTCTAATTTCACTTGCCTGCAGTGCAATTCATTTGATGACCCTGTGTACTTATTTATCGCGGTAATAATGCATAAAATAGGAAATTGCTGAAGGGAAATTGAGACATAACCATGATCATAAGAACTAACTGTTAAAATTTCATTCGAACACTCGTAATCATCAACATTCGGAGCTACAATGTTGGATAGAAATCATTCAAAGGACAGTTTTAACGGGCGAAATGCATTAAAAGCCATTTACCATTTCTCCATTCCTACGCACCCTATCTAATGTCTTTTCCTCCCCCACCGATATACAACCATATTATTTCATATTCATTATCATATCACAATTTTAAAATTCTAGAAAGTTAGCCCTTGAAACATAGGCTGTATTAAAAGTTAATCATTTCCGGAACTCGTCTGAAGTTCGAGTTCACCATGCTACTAGATATTCCTTTCACTCTTCCAACGCCCCAGTAAAGGCTAAAGGCCAAAATTGTACAAAAACAGTTCTTTCTCCATTTATTCGTATAAAGTGGAACCCTTGCTGGCTGATGGGAAACCCCTTCAAGCGAACAAGTGAAGTCATTTGGCATGTTTCTCAAAAGCAATACGGACGATGGACAAATTGAAGTGCGGTACGAAATTAATCAATTTTTAATAGCTGCTCACAAAAGTAAAATGAACAGCGTACGCTATATGAACGAGGACGTGAACTGTTTGCTCGTTGGTGATTACTATTACACTAGTTGTTGACATTTAATAATACCCTTACCATGTTTGATATTTTACTTTCATAACATGACTGTATACAAGGGTATTCGCCTCAGGCAATATAAAATTGACTGGGTAAAGTACATACGCTTTAGGTATTCAGCATAAATAAATAAAAGTACACAACCATTTTCAGTATATTTTGTAAAATATTACGTGGTGCAATGCGAGATTGATTGTTGACTCCTCTTCTAACTAATATTTCTGCCCACCCCCACTTAACCCGATCTCTTATACGAATACGACTTTCCTTCTATTGCTGGGGTTGATGCTCATTCACGGTGAAAGTAAAAACAAATAGTAAAACGCGTACAAGCTCCCAGCTAGAAAACACGCTGTTTTGCGTCTTTCCATTGTTCAAATTTTTATACTGAATACCGAAACGATAAGAGTTGTTGAAATAAGCAGTTCACTTGGCTAACTGCTCTATTATAACTTTCAAACCATGACATGGCTATAGACACACTCTACCTTGCCTAGTCAAATCAAATCAAATGAATAGCGATGCTAATTTTTCCTTGGAAATCAAATCAGTTATGCATGAAAAGCATACAAAGACGTCCATAGAATGACTGATAGATTCAGGCGTAATTTCAACCTACGTTTGTTGTCTAATAATATAAAATTCCCGAAATAAATTAGCATTAACAGACAATATGATGTAGAAAAGGAGGCAGTTAAAATTAATAGCTATGCTAGATTCCAAGCCATACTTATGAGCATAATAAATAATATACACAAGCATCATTATCAACATCATTAACAGAGCTTCCATCACACAGAGTGGGGAAAGGAATTTTCTCCTCATTCGAAAAAAAAACTTCACATTACCACAAAAGTTCTCTTCAGTTCGCTTCACAATCACATTTTTATTCGTTAATAGCATTTTTATATCTGTCAGCAGCCGAAGCCACACCTTTCCCTTGTTAAATATGAGTGAGGTCAAGCTGTGAGCTTTCCCACGAGAGAAGCCCACCCATTTCCCCACTCCCACCAGAGGAACTGCACAAAATGCTTAGAGAAAAGGAATAAATTCCCGCAAATGGAGCCCTTTTCTTTCCTTGCGGTTGGTTGTTGCTTTATTAATAGCTTTAATACATTTGGCGCGTGTACATGATTTTTTCGGGGCTGCTCTAGGAAAATGGGATGTAATCAACATGATTACCACGTTTAATTCCTTGTCACGGTCTACTTAATTTTTGATCTCTCCTTTTTGACACTCCTCCTTTGTTTTCTTCCGGGTGAGGAGATGAGAGGGAAGACGAAACAAAAGAAAATTTCTCCTTTTTTGGAATTCATTTCGTTATGTAAGTGAGCATTGAGGATGTGTGTTGCTGGGCTTCTGCATTCAAAGAAGGTGTATGAGTTGGCTAGAGGCGGAGACACTTATCGTTAGTATGCTGCTCTCGTTGACTCCAGAATACTTTCATGCTTATGTTTTCAACTATTTTTTTTTGTTTCTCCAAAAAAAATGAATCGTTTTCACTCTCTCATACCCTTCATAATAGTGAAGGTGTAGTCCATCATCAGCGCACTTTCCTTTTCCGTATTGCTGTCATGTTCATAAATCAAGTGGGAATTTATGATGATATTTCACCTCTCCATCTAGAAACAACAGGGAGTGATACAGGGAGAAAACTCGTTTACATGTATTTTTTTTGGAGGGGCTATCTTGCTTTCTCATTTCCTCCGTTTTCCTACGACGTGATTTCGGGAGTTTCCTGTATTCTCGAGTTGATAAAAACGGTAGAAATAGAATTGCTCTGGAGCACGTAACAAAGAGAAGTCAACCACAGCATTAGATCCGTCTTTTTATCAAATTGTGTATTTCCCTCTCTTTTAAGATAATGATATAGGAGGAGTAAGCATGATGTATTTATGTAGTTTTAATCTGTATAATCGTTAAAAAAAACTCCCTCTCGCTGTTTAAAGTTGAAATGCATCAATGCAATGACGCATTTCCCCGTTGTAGATGAGCTCATACTTGGATTGAGAAGTGCGTGCAAGGAAGAATTAATATTGTGCTCATTACAAGAAATAAAAGATATTGGAACGGAAACTGCAGCTTTTACTTTTTATTTTATAAATGGTTTTAAAAATGGAAATAAAAGTGTTTTTCTCATCGTGAGTTGAAAAACCGGAGGGGTAGATAAGACGAATAAGAAGGCAAGTGAAGTTTAAAAAAATCAAAATCAGCTTATTTTTTCCTTTTATTTTATCGAAAAAGAGTTGACAAGTGGAGCGTGCATCTTCCCCATTTAATGGGGAAGCATCGTCATAATCAAGAATCATTAAAGTTGATTTTTCCCGTTCCGGTTAACTGCCCTTATGCACTTACTTAATGCATCTGTAATCATAATCATTGACATTCAAAGTTTAGATTTTTTTAGGGATGTGTACCCTGTCATGAATGAGCTACAAGAGTAAATAGTGAGCAGGAGCAGCGAAGGGAGACCTTTTCCTTGCACGGTTTTACATTGTTATCTAGATTTCTATCAAATTTCCTTTGTAAAATGGATCCATGAAAATGTCCCGTTGCACGGCATAATGCATTTTTGTATTACAACGATAATAATAGAACAGGGCAATGGTTATTGCTGTGGGTGGAGGAGGAGAATGAAGTGCAACTGCACTTTTCTCAAACGGAAAGCAAATGACAGTGTGAGAAGAACAAGCTGCATTACAAGTATCATTTACAATATGATGTTGTTCCATCTTCCACCGCCATCATCATCAGCATCAGCCACATTACCCATTGCCCAAAGAACATTAAAGTATGACCGAATTCATTCCCCCCACAATACCGAAAGTAAAAAAAAAACCTTGACGATGATGCATATTCCTTCCCTGTATGCCACTATCCCAGAGAGAGACGAAACGGTTTTAAAAAATTTAAGTTTTTCTCTCCTTGTGATCCTCCACCATTCACCGCCGCAATTTATAAGTAAAGTGCTAAGAGTAGTGGGGTAACAAAGTGTGTTCAATTTCCTCCATCTTCTTCCCCAAATTGCAGTAAGAAATATTATGCAGGTTGAGGCTGGGGGTGTGCATAGTTGCTCATAGGTTTCTGAACAGCTTTGGGCTGTTATGCCACCTTTTCTAACTGGGTTTTATGCTCCCCTCCTCGTTACGTTTCAATGAAGCTTTTCCTGTAATATTTTCTCCTCATGGTCTGCCTTCATGTGGATTGTATATATATGTATTAGTTATGTAGTTTGGAGTGCAGCAATGAGGGAAAAAGTTGGACAGGCAGATGCACTTTTGAATTTTTAAGAAAGTAAATATCCTTTTGGCATGCAAGTGGAAATGAAGTAGGCGCAGTTCAGCAGCATATTATTCTATCAAGAGAGTTGCTCTCTTCGTTGCAGCCAGTCTTTTGTTCCTTCCCGTGTCCTTTTGTAAGCTAACTCAATAAGAAATGAAGTGCCTCGCCTTCCATTTCCACTCTTCCACCTTTCCATAGTGAAAGCTGGATTTTTCATCGGAGAAGTTTCACTTGAAGCTATAACATAATAATGTACAAAATATATTCATGAGCGTGGAGGAAAATGACTTGGATGAGATACGTACTCTGGAAACAAGTGTGCGTGCTTCTGCTAACTAACAAAGTGCTAAAGCTGTCAGTACAAGTGGAATTTTATTCTGGGAGCTCTTTTCCCGTTCGAATCTCCTTGGACCACTAGCAGCTCTGCACACTTCAGGACTTCAGTGGGAAGCCTCAAACGACCAGGAAAATGGAGAGAAAGGAAACACGGGGGAATAATATACGTACTTGAACACATCATCAAACCGCAGCACACGTTCCAAATAAACCTTATGCCAGTCTACAAATAAGGGGATTGGGAGAAATAGCGATGAAATGATGCAAATATTGCAAATAAATAACATTAATCTTATACGCCCTGGTACAATTGTGCGTAACAGGAAGCTACCGGAGAGAATCTTTAAGTTACCTAGCTCAAGAGACTTTGAAGAGCCTTGCAGTGCTTTTCCTTCCCAACCGATTCTAAACTACTTCCAGAATTCCTTCCAGGTGTAGGTCCCTCAGGAAGGTGGATGCTCTTACCGACTGCAAAAATAGGGCCAGACGTCCTTCGGCAGGCACGTCTATATTATTTCTTCCAACTTTCTCCACGAGCTAAAATTACTTTCGAATGATTGCTCAGAGAAACCCCTGCGTTTGGCATACGCATGAACTATGGACCGCGAAAGGGTTAGAAAGAATTAGATTAGTGAATATAATTTCCCCAAACTCAGCTTAGGTGCTCATTAGCTCGACAAGGCAGTCTGGTCTAGACAATCGACTACCTTAACGCAAGAGAATAAAAAACCTCATAATTAGTCAGATAGAGAGCTAACTCGGAAAATGAAAGAACACTCAAACCTGCTTAACTACGTGTAAACTTTTTTTTGTCTTGAATTTTCTCCTGGGTATTTGTAATGCGTAAAAGTTTATGTAAAACAGGAAGGGCAGAAAGCCACGGTGAAAATGACGACTGACGGCATTTAATGAAAGGATGAGGCAGTGCTGTGGGCTGATGCTAATAGTAGAGAGGAAGGGGATTTTATAATTTATATTCCTTTCTTTCCCTCCTCATAAGTTGCATAATTCAGGAAAGATACGATATGGATGGAGGGGGCAGGTTCACTGACAAGAAAAGTATAGTTGGCAAATCAGTCAACCTTGTCAAAATAAGTCAACTACAATAGAAATTACGCAAACGGCTTGATGAGATGAGACAAATTTAAATGCATGGATGCAAGAATCATATCCCCTCTTACCTACCTATCATCCATTCACCATAAAACTGGAATATGTCATATTTTCTAATAAGCTTCCACGTTCCATTTCCTTTATCAAGGTCTCTTATAGTTTTTAAATCTATTATGGATTCGTGTCGTAATTGAGGACATACGGTGGAAAGGATGCAGCAAAGACAATACTTTATTTTGTGGTCCATGGTGGATCAGTATGAAGACGGAAAAGAGATATGAAAATGATGATGGGGACTCTCGGCAGATGGATAGGCCAAAAAATGATGGTGCATTTATCACTGTAATATAATAAGACTTTTCACTTCCCATCTCTCACTGTCTCTGTCTTCATAGCGGATTAGTTTGCTGGAGTGTAAAATTACGATGAATACTAAAATAGTGAAACTGGAAAAGTGAGGAGGACACAAAACGACATGACAAAAGATATCATAAATGTTGAATTGTTAACGTGCCATCCCTCCTTCATCTGCTTTTCCTCTCTGTCTTCTCTTCACTGATGATGATCTCTCCCATACCATCACTCGCGTTTCTTCTTCTCCATTTCCCTTTTTCAATAATGCAGCAAGCAAAACGCTTTTTATGCATGCCGCTATCCCACAATCAGATTCCTTTCCTCTAAACAAGTCAGTTATTTTCTCCCTAATTATACAAGTTTTTAGACAGTAATTGGCTCCAAACGCTACCAGGAGGAAAGTGGATGAAGTTATTTGAGCGGAAATCTAACACGAAGGGTAAATAAAGTCACTACTGAAGAACTAATGAATGGAATGTATCCCGAAATATTAAGGAGCATGAATATCCTGAAGATGGATGAATGAGTATGCCCAAATAACAACACTGCCAGGGTTGCGGAATAACTTTATTTGGACTATTTACTAAATTGCTTATTATGGAAATTGTTTAGCTTACAAAAAATGTTTTTTGATCGCCGGATGTTGAAACATTCATTGAAACTTAAACTAATTGTTAATATTCTTTTCTTTGGCAAGCTCTACTCCAAAATGTGTCACATGCGCTTGTATTGCCTACACGGCAATAGAAATCTTGGTGTCGCTTGAGGGAATCGCTACGACAAAATCTAGAATTTGAGTCCAGTCTAGTAAAATTATTTCAGTTTTGTACGGATGATGTGGGATAGTGTGCAATAAATACTTACGACTTGTAACAGAATAGACAGATATGCCGTTCCCCATCATGAATGCTTCTTATGTGCCGCGAAAGATTATCACTTCTTCCAAATCGAACAACGCAGAGCTGTATAATATCATATAGGGAAAAAAGTGTTAAAAATACAATTAAAATTATCTTAATTTATGCAAACTGCACAAATAAAATAAATAGTAAAATATAATAAGAAACTTGCCGGACAGCGGTACATTCTGCAACTATATATTCTAAAAACGATCGATCCTGTTTCAAGCAAGAATGAACTAAGAATTTTTCAATTTGTGGTGTGAATACCAATGATAAAATGAGGAATGATAAGTTGTAACTTCTATAAATTCAAGTATCAGCGAGAAATGTATGATGATAATGAATTGCAAATGTGGAGGTCAAAATGTGAATAGTTTTATGAACTGCATGAATCGTGTCGTGTGGAGTCAATATATCTATATTAATTAATCCACATTAGATAAGAACAAAGGAGAGATTATTAAAAAAAGTTTGGAATTTGAACATTATAATTAGTGGTGATTTCATAATAGGGTGACCGAGCGATCAATAGAGCGTAATACTAAAGCCATTTTCAGTGATAAGCCATTGATCACTAGTCTCAATTGCCCTTCCTAACGTTCCAGAACAAAATTTGCCTTTTCCCAGAATTTTAAGTGTAATAAAGCATAATAAAACAAAATATTGTTTGCATTTTGCATAATGCAGTTTATTAGAGGTAATGACTGAAGTGCATGTGTACTGTATTCCGTTTTATTAATCCTTCTGCAAATATGACTCTTTCGACAATGCCTTATCTTATCTACAATGAACAATTATGATTGAAACAAAGGATTGAAACAAATATCAGAAAGATTGAATCGGGATAATGCCCATTAAGCATACATCAACCAGGTATATGCTGTGTTATTTTGCCAATGAAATTGTTATGTTACGATTTTCATATTTTTGCAGTCTTACCAATGTGTAGGTTGCATCCGATACGTTTTATCATTATATCGATGTCAATGTTCCGTAATTTTACTGAATGCTGATGCACTGTACTGCTGAACGTTTATATTTCTATTAATTGAGTGTTGGTTGACTAATTAATGATGTGGAGTTAAGTTTGAAAAGGTTTTATAACAACTCCTGATAAGTGATTATCTCAGACAATGTGTCATTCTGATCATAAAATTAGTCACTCCATTTTTTATACCAAAAGTGTTGACCATAACATAAAACGCCATATTTTAAACTGGCTAGTTGCACCATTCCATCGGATAGAAATTTTAAATTCGGATTTGACGTACTCATAATACCGGTTAAGCAAAATATTTTTAGTATATGAATTTATCGAAAATTCAAGAGATGAAAACTTTCATGTACTTTCGACAGCACAATGGGAAATTCTTATCTTAACAGCTCAACCCTTGCCTAGTACATTTTTACCCATCTACGTTCATTTATTCATGGTAATGGGCTAGTGTAAATGAGGGTGGTAAATGCAGGTCATCAATCATTTTTTACTTAGCTTCGTGGAAATTCCATTATATCTTCTTCTTGCTTGCTATATTGAACACTAACCGGGACTCTAAGTATATAGAGCAATGTATATTATCGTTACATTAACATTGGTACATAGAAATGGTAACATTTCTTCCTTGATTACAAGGGAGGAAGGAGGAGACGCGGAAAAGAAAGGACTTGGTGTGCAGATGTCTATTTTTTTTACCAACACCAAACCTTTAACATTTTTTTCTTCACTATGTCAGAACTGATCCGTCAAAGGGAATTATGATAAGCCTTCTTAATACTGAGTTCTACAGACTTTGGCATTTTCAAAATCGCATTCCGAAACAGAAAGATTGTCCTCGGAAATGGAATGAAATGAAAGATGAAGCTCTTTCGGCATCCTATATTTTTACTTACGAATTGGATTTGGGTATTTTGAATTAAGGATGTTGTAAGCGTAAGTATATGACAAAGGATCCTATGGATTTTGCTCTCGACAATTAAAATAGATATTTATATACAATAGTGTAAAGAATAATCTCATACTTAAAAAATCCGGGTACTTAGATTTGGAACAATGATATTCCATTGGATCATCATAAATGAATGAATGAATAATGATTATCAGAAATCATGAATCAGCCAGTCGTCATAATGGAAGAATTTAAACAAAAAGTAAAGCCAAGTACACTAAAGTAACGCAAAACATATGTACCAAAAGCTACAAATGCTGGCAGATTTCACTTTAAAAATCTAATCTTTTCCGTGTTTTCTCTTTCGTTTGGAAGTAGCGATGAATAAGAATTTATTCCCTCTATCACCCTTTCTGCTGACAAAGACCATTCACGTGTGAGAGGAAGCCGGCATCATCGACTGGACAATATTCTTACTTCTTTACACGTACTCACAGCCATACTCATGGACATGGACTCACATCTATACTCGCACGATGCATCAAGTTGAGCATAATACAATGCAATCTTGAAATTGGACAGAGACAAACGACCGGAAACGGAACGAACGTCTTGTCACACTTGAAACTGTTATAGACGGCTACTCCTTCAACAACCCATTGAAAAGATGATAGCTTGCGATAAAAAGCCCTGTCCTTTCCAATCATCATTTCAATCTCCATCCAAGCGATAAAGAAAATGCAAACTGTTGGACAGGACAAACGAGCTGTCTGGTCCTAATAATAGTCTAAGACCAAGTTAGCTGTTGCTTTCTTCAACAGTATTTGAACAAAAAGGCGTGCTACTGAAATATGTTCCAATTGGAATGTCAGCATTTTATAACCATTGATTTATAGTAAAGTAGGCTACCTCTACGTTTACAACGAAAGATTTTTATTTGCAGCATTACCTTGTAATAGGCACCAATATAGCCGAATGCATGGATATATTTTGTACAGAAAGTGGAACCATCATTTAAACAGATTTCATTCGCAACATCATTATCATCATCATTTCATTTCTATTTAGTATTCAGAACAAATAGACCAAAGTTTTGAAAAATTCAACAGAAATAATGGATTTATGTAAATCTTTCCCGGTAGAGTTAGAGAAACGTGTCATCCAGCATCCATTTCCGTTCCCAAAGCTCAACTTGCTTCTTCGCACCAAAGACTGCACTCGCCTGTGGTGGCATAAAAGGGTAAAAATGGTCGTGAAAAATTTCAAATACTGATGCCTGGAATAACATCACATTATTACCGTGTCTACACCTAATCATCATATTTTTAACATATGCTTAAAGAACAGTGAAACTTTTCCAGAAGAAACACTTTCCCCAAAAATATTTATCCTTTCTAACTGGTTCTCCGTGAAGGATTCTCCCGAGCAATGGAAACTTTCAAACATTGTCCATCTATAAAAACCCAAAAATCATTTTTTACTTCTGCATCAACATTGCTATTAAATGAAGACGAAGACCGCTAAGTGAATGAATGGAATGGGAGGATGCATTCCTGTTAGTCCGTATGCATTTTTCGTCCAACGAGACGCCCAAGTCAAATCAAGAATTGGGATCACGTATTGTATTGCGATTTACGCAAAAGAGAAGAGGGGAGATAGTCTCTTGATAAAAAGTAGACAAGATGATGACCGTGAAAGGTAAGGTTTCATAGAAAGTACTTTCTCCTCCTCAACATATACTACTTTTACTACTTTCTACAGCCCTATCGCTTATTATGGGAATACTTTTAGCACTTAAGAGATGGTTATATTACGATAGGCATACGGCATACGAACCGGAGCTACGCACCGGCACTTTACTACGACTGTGGTTTGTTGTCTAATGTTTCTTCTTGGAATTCTTTTTCTTGAGAAAAATTACGATGTGAGATGCTGAGATCGAGATAATATCTCCCATCTAGGAAAGATTCAAGACAACCCTTTGCTAGGTTGCACTGCAGTAGTCCCAGGATACTTTCATTTCATCCCTTAGCAGTTGGATTTCGGATAGGATGGAATGGGACACATATCTTCACGTACGACGAGTAATCGTAATCGCTCTCACCCGACATGTACATGCGATTACCCGTAATAGCCATGAAATTCAAGCCAATGACGAACGTTTGAGGAATAGAGGGAGAACGGTTCTATTTCCTTTCTGAAGTTGATGGAAATGGAACCACGCACATATGTGGAAAAGTGAAAGATGGGTGCAGATGGGAGAATGAGATGCGCATAAATACTCAATGGCTTAATAATGGAGTTGTAACCCGTCTTTTTATGATCTGTGAATGTGTTGCAGTATAAAATGGAGAGAGTAAAAACCCATACAAACCCTTTCATTTTCTTGGGGTGGATTTTTTGTTCCTGAATATTTTTTACTTGGCTATTTTACTTTCAGAGTATGGATAGAAACTGTTGAGTAATATTTAAGGAAAACTATGAATTAATTGAATTTTAAGAGTTTTCTTGGTATAAGCTACATAATAGCTGGGCAATGTTTTTGTCCCCTATGAATCTATGATTACCACTCACTTTAATTGCGGCAGATATGGACGAGGTATCCTTCGTTTTCCCCCTATTTAATTTCCCCCTCCTACAGTTGCCCCTACCAATTTGCCCCCATTTAATTTGCC